>BMAW01087579.1:383506-398686 GCA_019974015.1 Nephila pilipes
AAAATTCTCCTATACAGTTTTTAAATGTATGATTGATTCTATATATCAATTCCTTTTTGTGGTAGGAACTATTTTAATAACAATAAAAAAATTGAAAGGGAATTTATTCATTAGTAATTCTTGACGAAATTGTGAGCAAATAGTAAAGATCATATGTATTTGAGATATTGCCTTGAATAAATAAATATATTTGGACTAACGGAACATGAGCTAAGTGCACTTCTAGTCAAATGTAACGAATAAGTCATGTATTTTTGGCACCCAACTGGTTTTTTTTAAATGTTTTTGTTAAAAAAAAACAAAAATATTCTGTTTTATTGACATGTGCAAAATATTTTTATAAACTTATTAAAACATTTTATGCGTGGTAGCTGGAAAGTTAAGTTTTAACATTAAATTCCTGTACAAAATTTAAATTTAACATTCAATTTTATTTTATTCTGATATACAAACTAAATTAATTTATTTTGTTGTTTCATTTATTAAATCCTTTTCTTGGATTTGGACTTCACTTAAAATTACATTTAAAAGTTGGTTCTTATTTAAAAAAATGTATCTTTCCATCTAGATTGCTTCGTTTTTTTTATTCATACGTGCGAAGAATGAGTATACCAAGTAGTTTACATATATATATATATATATATATATATATATATTTACATGCATTAAATATATATAATTGAATAATAACAAGCTAAACATTTTTCATTTTTTTCTATCCACTTGCCTGTATTATTATAATATAATTCAGAATCACACAAATGCTGCTAAATTTGATTTGAGAACTATTCTGAGAATATTTATTTTGTTATCATGACCTTTTACGAGAGATTTTCCAACAAAGTAATAACTGCTCGACTCATTTATTAAAAAGGCAATAAAATAATTGCTATATTTTTCATAAAAAAAATAATATTTTTAATTGCATTAATTAATTTCATATCAGGAAAATAAATTTTTTTACGATACACTGTATTATTTCAGGATGTTAAATTATTTATAATAGAAAGAACACTTAGTTATCAATAAAATAAACTGTAATATAATTTGTAATAATTTATATTGTTACTGTTTCATGCATGAAGGACAAGAAACAAGACAGAATTTAAAACACACATTATTGAATATAAGAATTATAAAATCATTTAAGAAATACTACAAGATATATAAATAACTTAATTCTCGATGATGCTTTATTTTGATATAATCCTTGAAAAATTGTAAATACTATTGATCTGTTCCTTAAAATTTACAAACAAACAGTAGGAAATGATATCCAAAGATATTTACAAACTGTTGAAATTTCATTTGGAATGACAAATAAAACTAACTTTAATTTTAAAACTGGTACTTATGTATTTTATGTGTTAGAATTATGAATAAAGTAAAAAATGTGAGCGGAGCTTGTTACATTATGATTTCTTTTGCTCAAAAGTAATGATTAATTTATTTTTGTAAAAACTTTGTGGGAAAGAACCATGAGAGAGAAAACCATTAGCCATTCTTAAAATAATTATTACAGTTATTGCTCTAAAAAGGTTTTTCATTTTAAGAAAAAAAAAATAGTGTTAGAAGTAATATATCAATAATTGTAACAGTCTATTTCAGAATGTAAAACAGTAGAAGTATCGGATTATAAGAAAAAATCAATTATGTACATATATGATTAAGAAAACTTATAAATGGGAAAAGAGTTAATAAAAATTAAAAATACTTACAGCATTTATAATAAATTAAAGTTTAGAAATATTTTCTTTTTCTTTTAATTTTGATTTATTTATGGAAATAATATTTGAGTAATAAAATATTTTGAACTGCTTAGCATAAGATTTGCTTTAATAAAATACTGTTATTTTACAATTAATAGTAAAAAAATTTTCAACTATGGTAGAATTAAAATCAAAAGTATTTTGATACAGCGAGTAAAATTTTATGAACAAACAAAGCGTTTTAAGAATAATTATTAAATTATACACACACACACACACACACACACACACACACATTATTATGAGAGTAAGGAGTATATATATATATATATATGGTAGATGCATATATATATATAACATTAATGATCAATAACTCCCGATACTAACCCAGAGATGGCGCTCGTAGTAAACCAGTAACCATATCTTTCTAGAGTACTAACCTTTGCTTCAAACGTGTCAAAATTTTAAGTCGATCGGACCAGGAAAAAGGTTTTTTGAAGTGAAGTGAAAAAGGTTTTTTCCAAGTGGGTGCCGTGATTGCTTTCGATGGAACAAAAACAGCAACGAGTCGATGATTCAGAAAGCTGTTTATCGCTATTTACTCGCAACAAAAAACATTTTTTGCGAAAAAAAAAAAAAAAAAAAAATTTGGAAAAGCGTTGGAACGATTGTATCACCCTAAAAGGTGATTAACAAAAGGTGTTATGTTGATGAATAAAAAAAAATTTTGCAAAAAAAATGTTGTTTTCAATTTTAGACTCGGGAGTTATTGATCGATGTGTTATATGAGTGTGTGTGCTTGTGTATGCATGTATATGTACACATATATATACACTCATTGGACAAAAAAATTAGCGCATCAAGAAATAACTACGAGATCGTAACGAAACTTGGCATGAAGGTACATGTCGGGGTGATATGCAAATGATTAGAAATGCAACGTGATTGCGCATTAAGTATAGCCGGTTTAACGTCGTTCTCCATGGAGTATAAAACAGGTAACCAAATTTTCTTTGAGTGTGCTGAATCGTTTAATACAAAGGAAGAGCTGGGGTAGACATGCCATTTCTCCGTTTTCGAAGACAATATGAGCAGCTGACACAGTTTGAGAGGAGGAGAATCATCGGCATGAAGGAAGCTGGGTGGTCAGCTAGACGAGTAGTTCATCAATTAGGCCGCTCTGATTGTGTTGTGAGGAGGTGTTGGGACCAGTGGATCCGAGAGATTCATTTACATGAAGACCAGGCTCAGGATCCCCTCGACAGACCAGTACTCGAGAAGACCGCCACATCGTAAGAAATGCATGCGTACAGCCAACTGCTTCATCGGCCGTCATCCAGGCACAGATTGCACCTCCACTAGGGCCCCCTGTGTTTTCTCGAACCATACGAAGGTTCCTGGCTGAAGGACATTTGGGGTCGAGGTGCCCATTATGTGTGCTGCCCTTGACGGCCACCCATCGACGCCTCCGTTTGGAGTGGTGCCGTTCTCGAGGAAACTGGACTGCAGCGGAATGGATTCGTCGATTTCCAGATTCAATCTCAGCAGTGATGACAATCGTGTTCGTGTGTGGAGACCCCGTGATGAACGCCTCAATCCTGCCTTTGCATTACAGCGACACACCGCTCCCACAGCTGGCGTGAATGGTATGGGGTGCCATTGCCTACAATACACGGTCACCCCTAGTATTGATCCGTGGCACCATGACAGCCCAGCGGTATGTCCATGACATTCTGCAACCACATGTGTTGCCACTCATGCAACGGCTCCCAGGAGCTATATTTCAACAAAGCAAAGCTCGGACTCACATGGTAAGAGTATCACAAGACTGTCTCCTCGTCGTTACTACCCTTCCTTGGCCTGCCCGATCCCCAGATTTGTCTCCAATCGAGCATATCTGGGATCATTTAGGACGGCGAGTTGGGCATCCCTCGAGTTTGAATGAATTAGAGGCAAGGTTTCACCAAATATGGAACGTAATGTCTCAAGACACCATACAGAACTTGTATGCCTCAATGCCCGATCGTATCGCATCGTGCATTCGCGCTACAGAGGGTTCAACAGGGTATTAAATCCTCCGTTCTTTTACCTTTCCCCCTAAAATAAATGATCCTTTTTCTTTGATTTTCTAATAATTTACTTATATCAAAGTAGTCAATAATGTATGTAAAATTTCATTTCATTTTCATTTTCCTTCTTGGTGCGCTAATTTTTTTGTCCTTGAGTGTATACATGCTAGTGTGTAAAATTTTAGTATCTTTTCAGATTTTGCCGTAATTTCAAAAGATTCTCTTGGGTGACATGAAATTCACTCTACGGAAGGACAATGTAGAACTTGAAGGTTGATGAAAGCGTAAAAACAATAAAAAACCGAACTATACGCATTCATACATGGAACATAGCAGAAAAAAGCATTTTGACAGAATGTCATTAGTAAAACCATTGTCTTGTCCATGAGGAAGAACAGTAAGCCAAAGTCCCTTTGTAAGGGACATGATCTTCCTTAACTGCATTGGTTTAGTGACACCCTTAGTTCACATTCAATACCAAATTATCTATCACTTCATGAAGGATATTTGCCAATCTTCAAAGATCATCTGTTTCAGTCAGATTTCACTGAATAATAAAATATTACTGTCAGTCGTCTAACTAAAGCATCCCACACATAGTCGATTGGATTTACATCACGGGAGCACGCTAGGAAGTTCATTCTGAAGACGTCCTCACTTTATAAAAGGTCCTAAATAGCAGAGATTCTTAGTGGACTTGCATTTTCGTTTACAAAATTAAAGTTTGGACCAATGATATCTTAAAAATGATTCACGTGTGTCAGGATCAATTCATCTCAGTAACTATTTCTGGTAAATAAATGAACCATAGTTAAAAATATGGAGCTTTGTTCGTCCATTCTGCACAAAGCCTCCCCACTCAAGACTACTGGACCACCCGAAAGATCTCTTTCTCTGATATTAGGGGATGAAACCATGTAACTCTCTCCTTCCATATCCTGTGGTACTGAGAGTCTTTGCTCAGACTAAAAAAACTCTCATCAGTAAACAGAACGTAACTCCATTATTGAGACGCCCAGTCTTTTTGTTTTTGACACCACTGTAAACAGGGCTGCTGATGGGCGAATAGGCTACTTATATGCAGACGTCTGGTCACCGTAAATAGTAATACCTGTTGTCTGGTTGCAGTTCGCAAATGCTGAGCAATGTGGTCCAATGTTAAGTTTCAATCCTTTTTTGATATCAGAACGATATATCAATCGTTACTTGCCATTGTTATTCTCGTCTAACCACAACTAACCTTTCTTACAGCTATACCTATTATTCAGAAAGGTTTTCAAGCACTTGAAAATACTATTTTTTCAATTCCAAACTCTTGAGCAGCACTCGCTGAACTACATCCTTATCCATTATTCTACCACGTGTAAAGGAACCCTGATGGTTTCCTTTAACCATTATGAACGCACGACTTCATTATTACTTGCAGGGAACGTCTGAAAACAAACCCTCCTCCTTTTCATGACAATGAGGTGTGCATTCCTTGCGTTTGTGTGCCATGATATCCCTTCTGATATCATAAGCCTCATATTTGTATTTGAAACACCTTGCTACTGAACTGCCTTTTCATTGCAGAGGTCACGCTGGTTTCAACGTCTTCATGTTTGCATGTTGAAAACTGCATTTGTTGCTTAAATTTTGTGCACTAGTGTACACACACACACCTATATATATATATATATATATATATATATATTGTTCAATTATATAACACTCCACGACTATTAAATCTACTAACATGAAATAGAAGGAAATGAACACAAATTTACATAAACGAAACGAACTAAATTTAGAAAAGAAATTTTTTGCTCACTCATAAATAATCCATTTATTTCAAGTTGTGGAAATGCTGCGAAATGTACAAAAAATGAGTCAAAATAGTTTGTATCAAAACACCATAGTACCTACCTTCGTGAAGTACAGAAATATTTGGCCGTTGCCACTGTACCAATAAGAAACTTTGGAAAAGCAAGTACACAGTTAAAGGCTCGCACAGTTTACATGGAGTATTGAAATTAAGAATTACCATTAAAAATTATTATGAATTAGCAAAAGACGAAAATAACTAAAAACAAAATTTGAAAATGTAATAAAATAAAAATAAAGCAACGGCATCTAGCAATTAAATTCCTAACAAAATCAAAAAGTAATTTTTTTAAAAAATAGCATTTAAATAATAAAATAAAATGAAACTAAATATAAGTTAATAAAAAATCAAATAAAATAAATAAAATATATAATAAGTATTTGAAAATTTAAACTAAAAAAATTTAAGATTTTGTTTAAAAAATCTTATTGAAAATATAAAACAGATAAAAAATGAAAATAAACAAAAAAATTTTACAAAATTAATTAAAAGAAAATTAACAAAAATTATCAAAAAAATTGTAACCCAAGAAATGCACAAAACAAAGAAATTTTACGATTAACTGATTTTTAATTTTATTTTTTAATTATCTCTATAAATTCAATTAGGTAATCAGCTTTAGCACAAATAAAAAAAATAGTTAAATTGTTTTAAATATTTATATTTATATTAACTAATATGATATTTCTAAATAAAAAGATGTATAAAAGTTTTCTAAATATATTTAAGCTTAGATTGCCAACAAAGAAAAAGATTTTTAATAGGGAAATAATACATATCTGGCTTATTATAAAATGTTACTAATAATCATGTTATTCTCAATTTTTAAACTAATATCTTACAACAAAGAATGAGTTTTTCAAAAATTAATTCAATAATCTATTTAACACTGAAAAATTAAAATCAAAAAACTTATTTAATTTTAACTGTAATTAAAAATATGTTGAATAAATTGTCTAGAATTTCCACTTAGTTTTTACTTTTGCAAAAATAAAGTAATTTTTTTAATATGTAAATCACAGTAAGACATTTTTAAAAAGAAGTATAAACATATTTTTAGAGAAGTGCAGATACTAAACGAAATAAAAAAGAAAATGAGCTTCCTAAGCAATATCATTAAGCATTCATTAAGATTACATAATTTATAAGAAAATAATGCAATAAGAAGAAAAACAAAAATAAAAAAACATATACGATCAATTATTTTCTAAAGAATATAGAGCATAAACCATAAAATTTAATTATTAAGTAACTATACTCTAATATTAATGAGGTTTACGATATTTCAAAAAGAAGTTATAATACATCTGAAGGTATTTTTTGTGATTTCGCAGTCCTCATAATTAAATAGGAAGTCCTTAATTTTTACTAACCTGAATAAAATATGTACCACAAGCTATATCAGATTGCTTATCATCAATGCTCATTTTTATTAAGATAAAAAAAAAACATATAAGACCCAACTTTTTAAAATTAAATCTGTGGTTGTTATTTTTTGTAAATTGTGAGATATGCAACCACTCTGTTTAGAATTTCACTATAATATATTCTTTAAGAAACTACTTACATCCTTTTGCAAAACAGATTTAGAAAAAAGCTTGGTGAAAAAAAAAAGTATTCTTTATTTGAGGTAAATAATTATGAAATAAGAAAGTTATATAAAAGTTATCTTGCAGCAAATAAAGTATAATCAAATACAATATGTTTGACAAAGCAATTTTCATTCTTAGAAAATTTTTAAATCTTTTCTAAAAACATTGATTAGTATATGGTTGTCAATGATTTTGAGTACATAAGTATATACGTTGTTACATGTGTAATAAATATAAGTAAAAATCATAAATTAGAAAGCAAAAATATATGAGTTAAATTCTATAATAATTTTAGAGACTAATGTATTCGTTACAAGATTTTCTTGATTTAATTGTAGAACTGTTCGTAAAATCATTGTGATTACTAAAATGAATATTGGAAATATTTTCCCACCTCTCACTAAATTATTATCGATAATCTTCATAAAAAGATTATAAGAGATAATAAAAGGACAGGAAAACGAGCTTAATACTGAAATGATAAAAATGTTTTTATTGCGTTTTTTTAGTTCTGACTGCAAAAGAATATTAATAGTAAAGAAGATATGTGACTGTAAATCTGCAATGTATTTGCGTCTGCAATGTATTTGAATCTGCAATGTATTTCAAACATAAATGAAATAAACATTTTATATTTCCTGTATTAAAAATAGTTTTTAATCCGGTGTGAAATATAAAATTATTCCTAATATCTTAATTTTTTTTAAAATGTAGTCCACCATCATACTTAATGATTTTAAGCATTTATAATTATAAATCCGCAATATTTAATCATGCAAATGTGAAATGTCAATTAACTGGGAATACTAAATAATTGTCAGTACCAAATTTGTAAATAAACAATTACTTTTGTAATCAAGTGTATTTTTTAAAAACAATTAACTATTACAAAATATTTAAAATGTAAAAATGACATAATATTTAATATCAGAAATGTAAAATAGAAATTTTAAATAAAATGTATTGTGTCCCAATATGTCTTCCTCACTTTAAAAGACTTATCACTTTTGTAAATACATTAAAATAACTACTTAAAAATGAATAGATTATTGATTTTAAAAGAAAACCAATCTGGGGATATTTTTATCATTGAAATAGTTTATCTATTTTGTTTTTATTCATTTTAATAAGGATATGATAAAAATCGTGTATCACCTGGCAATAATTTATAATAGTACTAATCCAAATATATAAAAAGTATTTTATTTCTCCATCGTCTTTTGTATTACAAGCCTTTTTCTCTTTTCTGTATGATACTTTTTAAAAAATTTTCAACTTTTTTTCAATATTGTAAAACAGCAAAAATGAATATTCTATACTGAATCAAATTAATAATAATTTTTCCACTGTTTCATAGGATATACAAAAGCTAGATGGATAAAAATTGTTCATTAGCTTTTCTGTTTTTTCAGCTAGCGCATTTGGGAATGGTCCAGAAACCCTCCTGCGGAACACAGAAAGCTGACCAAAACACTCCCTAAATAGAAGTTTCCTACTAATGGACCGTCTTAAGCTTCACTTCTCTCTATAATTGGTCCGCTCAAGAGTGCAAAATAAAGAGCAAAACTCTCTGACATCAACGTCATCTATGCGGCTGAGAGGTCATTACCAGGATCATTTTTTTTTCCTTTTATTCGAATATTTACCGTAATTTTTTTTTATTTCAACTAGTGTTTTTTAATATTTAAAAAAAATATATAACATTTTTAGAATTTAAGCATTTTAAAATCTTTCAAAATATGGCAAACTCCAATTCCAGTGAAAAAAACCCTGGAAATTTACTTGTGCATTTTTAACTTAGAGGCTTACCAAATAATTGTATAAAAACTTATTTTACTTTTGATATTCACTTATTCAAAAACTATGAAACGAGATTTTTTTGAACTAATAAATATTCTACACAGAGCAATATTTCTACGAGAATACTCTTAAATATATATTTTCGTTTAGTCAGATATAATTTTAAAAACCAAAAGGAATTTATTTTTCAGTTTGTTGTTAAAATTAATTACAACTTTAAATTATGATTAAATATTTGTTATATTTATTCATTCAATTTACACATTTTCCTATCTATGTTCCTACAAATCGCATTATTCTAAAATTTGATAACAAATTTCTTAGTTAGATTAATAGTTTTCTTTAAATATGTATTGTCACAATGTAATTACTTAAACTTTGGTCTTACTGATTATTATTGTCGTTAGTTTTAATAAATAACATAAAATTTATTTTTTAGCTAAACATAGTTTGAAGAATTTTAAGATTATTATTATTAAGATTATGTTTTTAATTAATCACACAAAATTAATACAATTAAAAAGAAGATTTAATATTTCCTATAATAATTTTCAATAAATATCCTATGATTATCTATAACAAGTAGAAAATATTCTGATTCTTATAAACTTCAAATAAGTGTATTCTGCTTTGAAACGATTTATAGTTAGAAAAAGCATACATATAGCATGTAGTTTTGATAAATATTTATAGCAACAACATAATAAATAGCCAAAAATATTTTAACTAATCTATTAAATAATAAAATATGAAATTTTAAGTTCACTTGACTTTTTTCTGATTTTAAATATGTGATAGATTTTGAAAGTCAATATAGGTATGAATGATTTTAGTATTTTCATTAAGTTTAATTATGATGAAGAACTATTAAATGTAAAATGCATTTTCCTATATTCTAAAAATTGCACATTTGGCTACATTCGAAGACAATAAAGAAATAATTCTCTTTAGACACTCTTCTTTAAAAATATAATTCTTCCAGAGGGAAAAAAGGAATATAAGAGAGAAAGAAATGCCCTGTCAAATATAAGTAAATGTTTACTTTCTGTATTATTATCATTAATATATCGAAGAAAAAAATTTCTTTGAAAAATACCACCCTAGTTGCTTTTTAATTTTATAATACAATTAATTTTTATCTGTCACAAAAATCATAATTACGTATTTCATTTTGTATGAGAACATAGAGAAATATTTTTAAAAAACATTACTGAACATTTAGCAATTTTAATGGAATATATTTCTGTCGAGGATGATGAGTAATAAGGTAGTATATATATATATACATATATATATATATACATATATATATATACATATATATATACATACATATATATATATACATATATATATATATATACATACACACATATATATATATATATATATATATTTATATATATATATATATATATATATATATATAAATCAAAGCACCAAGAAAGATTTGCCCGATTTAAATGAAATTGCATATGCAAATACATTAGAACCCAACATATAAATGATTAAACTTTAATGTCCAATGAGGGAATATCGCCATCTCCAGGGCATCGGAACTGCGCATTCAGCAAGTGTTTATAAGAAGCGATTTTCAATCGGAGGGTAAAAAATTCGGTTGCATTTCGACTGTGGAAACATTACGTCGGCTGTAAAATTGCATCGCCAAAAGTTTCGTGAGCATTACGTGTAGATGTCAGAATTTGAAAGAGCTCGTGCTATCGGAATAAAAGAGGCTGGTTGGACGAATCCAACAATATCTAGACATTTCTGCCAATGCGTTGCGGCTATTAGACGATGTTAGCAAGAATTGATCCATAACAGCAGATATCAGAGTCAAAACGGCAGCGGGTGACCGAAGACCATAACTGAACGGGAAGACTGCTATTGTCACAGCAACTGTTACAGCACAGGATTTATCGTTATTAATTCTTTCCACCGTGGGGCTTGCAAACATCCAACATGCCCTCGATGGACGACTGAGAGAGAGGAATTTAAACTCGCGCCAACTGTTACGCCACTTACCTTTAACGTCTGTACACCATCAAATCCAATTACAGTGGTGTCAAACTCTGTTAACTTTGAACTGCCCTGAATGGTGACGTATAATATTTAGTAACGACTCTCGTTTCCAAATGTGTCTTGACGAAAACCGCAGACGTGTCTGGAGACATGCAGGGCAGCGTGGGAATCATGTCCTTACTATCGTATGACACACAGGACCACAACAGGACTCGATGGTTCGGGGGTTGCCATCTCTTATGATAGCCAGACCCTTTTGGTAGTCATTTCTGGCACAATAACAGCATAGCGGTACGTAGACGACGTTCTACGACCGGTTGCGTTACCGTTTCTTTCGCGACATCCAGGACGTAATTTTCAACAAGATAATGCCCGGCTGCACATGGTACATGTTCTTATGAACTATCTGCTAGCTTTCCCTACACTTCCTTGGCCAGTTAGATCTCCTGATCTCTCTCTCATGGAGCACATTTGGACGTTATGGAAAGGTTATTTAAATCATCCGGGTATGTTTAGGATTTAGCCCAATAGCTGGATACAATTTGGCACGAAATTCCGTAGGGCATCATCCGGAAACCTTATGAGTCTATACCACACCGGGTGTCAGCTTGCATCCTTGACAGATGTGGACCAACGTTTTATTGACTTCCTCCCTTCGCAACGGTGAAACACTGAAGTAAATAATTCAATTGTTATGAAATTTTATTCGTTTGTTTTTCTATGTATGTTCTACACATTCAACATTTTTATCGCAATCGGACAACACATTCTTGTTACGTCGTTTTTTTTTTATATAGAGGGTATTTTGATGTGTCATTTATTTTTAATTTTGAAATTTATAAAAAAAAAACCACTTTTGCAGAAAAGCGTAACAAATTTGTAAATTTTCATTAGATTTTTCTCAATATAATTAAATCAAAGTTATTAAGAAATTTATTATTTTCTTTAATTTGAGAAATTATTTTATATACTCAAAGTAGTTTTATTCGAATTCCCAAACTTAATAACTTTTACCCTGATTCAGTGGTATTATAGAAATATTGAGATTATTTGTATGTTAATAATTAACAAATAATATATATATATATATATATATATATATATGGTTCGTTCATGAACTCTTACTGTCATAAGTGAATTAATATATTTACATATTCATATTTGTTCAGAAATCATAAAAAAAGAAGTTTCTTCAAAAATTTCTGCATAATTAATACTTTATAACATTAGTAATATTACTAGAGTTTTAAATACTCAATGTGAAAGAAAATTATAATTCCTTCTAGAATATATCTCACTAAGAAAAGGAAAATATTTTGAAAATAATTAAACTGTAATTAAAAAAAATATTATGAAAACAATAAAATAGTAAATTATTGCTTATGAACAAAGTATGTAAATAATTATAGGTATTACGGTTATTCAGTGATTTAAAAAAATCGTCGACTTCATTAACTTATATAATGATTTCTCTTCCAATAGCCGACGTTTGAAATATGGGTAATGACACTCAATGGGGACAGGGGACACAAATTGATGAATTCTCCAGCTTTTATTTAATTTTAGAGAAAATCTGTATAATTATTTAGATATATTTTTATATCTAACATATTTTTTAAAATATATTTACATATTTCAGAATTATTAAAATATTTTGTCACCTTTTTTGCATAGTTACACTGATACTTATAATTTATAATTTAAAATAATGTTCTTATGAAATATCTACTCATAATTTAACAAAGCAACCGCCCAAAATAGACCTTTTTATTACAAAACTAATGAAGGAAAGATATTTAAAAACATTTGGAGGTAAAAGGAATATGTAAAAAAAGATTGTTAAATAAAATGTCGGAAGTCGTTCAGCGTAAAAGGATACCAGATGTCTGAAAAAACTTAATTGAATAACTTATAATGCTATTGAAAGATTACAACATACAATTTTTTCTCATTACAATAAAACATTTTTTGCGTCATTACTTCCCTTCAATTCGAACTAACGTTCATAATCGTATCGTTCAGAGAATGTGTTAGATTAGTTTTAATCAATGTGTCTCAGAACTTTCAAGCATGTTAAACAAAACTTCTTTTTTTCAAATCAATACAAATTATCAATGAAACAAAGCAGAAAGTTGATGCATTTACCAAATAATATTCATATATATATATGTTTACATTAAGTTCCTTATTTTCAAGTAATTATAAAGAAATTCTAAAAAGTCATAAGGAAATACAAATTGGACATTTTATTAAAAGTACGAAAATCAACCATTTACTGCTCGCAAGATTCTGAAATACAACATTGATCAATTTACAAAAGTAAAATGATTTATTAGAAAAATTTTAATTTTTTAAATTATACATACTTTAAAAAATGTTAAGGAAAATAGTTCGGAGAGTTTGAAGAAAAATTAAATTAAATTACAAACAAACAAATTATTTTAATATTTTTTTTAAATTAGCGCACGATTTACATGTCAGAAATAAACTTACTTGTAGCATGAGGGTAAAATTAATGGTTTCGGATAAATACTGTGCGCAAGCAAATTTATTGTTTGTATTTGTTTTTAAAAAAATAAAGTTGAGACATAACAAAAAACTAATTAACATTCTTTTGTTTTAGCGAGATAATTCTGGAAGTGTTAGTAGTATCGTTAATCTTTTGAAACCAAACTGTCCAGAGAAGATGAGGCTCTAACATATATTTATTTTTCCAAAATATCAAACAATTAAAAGTGGAAGCATCTTGAGATCTCTTAATGTTGCTGGAATGAGGTAGAAATGCTTATGATAACTGACCCTAACATTAGAATTTAGTTCAAGAAATGAAGACGGCAACTAACTTATAGCAACTAACTGCTCTGATTCAACATAATTAAAGTTTCAAAATATTGATACCCAGTTTCTTGCATGTAACATTCCCTGTACGTAGGCCTTTGATGGAATAAAGAATCTTTCCTTTGATTTGACGTTCAATCCGCTCATTACGATGACCTACTGAGGTCTAATTAAAATTAGAACAAAGTACGACCTCAAAAACTGTTTCCATGTCACTGATTAAATGCTAAGAACTAATAATTTTTACTAATAGTCTGCTACATTGATTTAATGTATGAATGAATAAAATTTAAATTATGATGATTGTTTTACATTATGAAAATACTCGTGCTTGTGTACTGAAATATTTTATTTTAGCAAAGCATTAGAATGCAAATGAAAATTTATTTTAATTATTTACAATTGGTATATTTTCATAAATACGTGGTTTCTTTTTACTTGCTTTTATGATTGTGTAATATATTGCAATATAGCTTCATCAATGATTTAATATTACAAAATTTATTAGTATTTGAATAGCTGATTGCAAAAATCATGAATATAATTGAAGTGCTTGAATCAATTTCTTAAGAATATGAATGCGGGGTAAATGTATGGAATTGATATTAAAAGAAATAATGTGGAAAGCTAAAATTTATTTCATTACATCTATGATACTTCTGCATATGGATTCCATCATCTTAAATAACTTGGATACCAATAAATCTCTGAAGGGTGAATGCTTTTGATTAACAAATGGTTCACCAATTTATCACAACTTTAGCCAAGCGGCAAGGAATTATTTTTGGAAGTTTTTTCAAGCGGATGAAGGCTTTGATTAATGAAAAAGTTTTGAAAACCCATGGTGTATTCTAAGCATGATGAATAAATGCAGAAAAGTCGGATCGGAAGAGGAAAATGATTGAGTCGCCCTAAGCGAAAAGTAATTGGTATTGTGGCTTTTTTAGCAAATAATGCAATGTATTTATTAAGGTAATTAATAGCTAACATGAAAAATGATCATATCATTCCATAAATCTGGGTCTTTTTTCATTTACAGTGACATGTAGAAAAACTAACGCTATCAATTATACGATGAAATATTAATTTAATTCATTAATTATTTCGTGAAGTATTTTTTTTTTGCTATTTACATTATTTGTGATTTATTTCTACTTGATTTACTTATCAATTTACATGTTTTTTATTCTGGCTCACTAGTTTTACGCACACACACACACATAAACACATATATGTATAAACATGCATATATATATATATATATATATATATATATATATATATAT
>BMAW01087579.1:398696-453916 GCA_019974015.1 Nephila pilipes
TATGTATGTGTGTGCGTGTGCTATGGTCATACTATGCTTTAACTTAGTGGTAATGATTTTCAACTCAAGTCGCTGTTTCGAGTATTACCTCTATCAAAGACAGCCATATTATGTAATGGAGATATACTATGTTATCCGTAAGGTTCAAAAGAGTTTCAATGATTTCTCAAGTCTGTATATAAAAGCTATGAGTGGAAGGTACTTTCTGGTGTTCGTAATCAATATCTGTCTGATGTTGGAGATCACAAGGAATACCCCCAATAACCTGAATTCTAATTCAAAACAAATTTGTTTTTGCCTTCAAATATTATGCTCTTAAAGAAATGATAATAGCCGCAACAGTGAATACATTATACAAATAGCTACGTAAAGTTTAATTTATTTATGACGAAGCGATGCCTGTTTTAAATAATTTATTGATTATTTTGAGTTGCCTATTTTTTCGTGACTGAATAGTCTGCTAAACACAAACAATATTCCTCAAATTTTAAGCCACATTCAGGAGAAAGACATATGAGATGACACATCATTCTCTACATCCCTGCGACGCCATTTAAAAGAACTCTAACATCGAAACAATTTAAGTACAGCCTCAATTAACAACTGAGATTTACTGGAACCAGTATTTTAACATGTGTCTTGACTAAAGCATCGGTGGTCATGAGCTCTGTATCATAACAATTTGATTGCTGCATCCATTAATGTCTTACTTATAACGAAAAAATACAATATCTGACTGCAATAGCAAGTTGTCATGACACCGTATGCATAGACGGCATTTCAGTCAACCTCCGTATTATAGGCATGATTGCAGTATATATCTGTCGTTCCTGCGATAGCTTAATTGTCATGGTCATGGACTCGCGGCTGGTGATTTTCGTCGTGACAAGTGTTCAAGCCTTGATGCCTCTAAAGACCCGTCGTGTAGCCGGGGCTGATGAACATTATATATTATCCAAAGTCCTTCCATTGGCATAGTGTGGAAGTTAAGATTGGGGGTGTTAGCTCAGATGTCATCCTAAACAGTTGACGGAGATTCAAATTACAAGACCCGTCGACAATAGCTAACGTCTTGCTTCTAGTGCGACGTTAATAAAACTAAAGCAGACCGTATTTTCCTTCTATAGAGGGACCATTATATGTTGGATCTGTCGGATAATAGAGTCTTCTCGTGTCGTGGACTTTAAAGAGAAGGATGCAAGCTTATGGGGCAGCTTTGTCATCTAACCACGGCTCAAATTTCTTAGCATAATATTAGTGGTTGGCGATCTTATGGAGAGCTGAAAAATGCAACTTTAAAACATTCAGTGACTGAAGACATTTAACGGAGCAGGTTCTATTCAGGTTATTCATGGTAACAATATTAAGCAGATTTTTTTTAATGTAAAAGAAAAGTTATCTTCCCCTGTAATATATGAGTTACTAATCTTTAGTATATGATACAAAAATTCTTTCTGTACCATGCATTTTAAGATATCTAAATTTATTAAACCTTTTATACGATATAACTTGTATATCAATATGACAGTTGATATATCTAAATGTCTCTAATTAGAATAAGAAATAATCAATTAATTACAAAAATTTGAAGATCATTGATCTTCTAAACTCATTAAACAATCATATGAAGGATAATGAAAAATTGGAGGTTCAATTCCACAAGGCAATTTATGCAAGAGCGGTAACGGGTACGCAATACTTTCAAATGTTTAAAATTTTGTTTTAATAAACAAATATTGTATTAGAATTACTCTATAAAATACTGCTGATGGTCCAGGTTATACTGAATAATTCAAAAGTACCATATGATTTATTAATTGAAAACAAATGAGAGGACAAAATGAAAATAATAACTCAATTTGTTTATATTAGTGGCATAAATTAAATTTTATTTACAAAGAATTCATTACCTCATTTTATTAAAAAACAGTTATATACACTTATTATCATATTTGTAAAAAAGTAATTTAGTTTCTATTTTTTTAAACATTTGATAAACTTTTTGTGAAACTAAATTTGTCTCATTATTATCACAGCTATTACTTCATAACTTTATCAAAATAACATTGTCTCCAGAATTCTTTAATTCCTTTTAACAACTATAAAAACAATAAAGAAGTATCTTATTCTAGAACGAAAGGTTTCCAGTTATCTTTGTCTATGCCATCAAAAATTTGAAGTATTTATTTGAAGTATTTATTTTCTCTTCTGTCACTCTTATAATGATTCTATTAATAAATTGAATGATTAAGTTTTATCTATTTTACTTTTGATTATAATAAAGCACTTCCGAGCCTGTGATTCCAAACTTAAAATCAATTTATGATATCCTTTCGAAAGAATTGTGTTTAATAAAATATCAATTTGAGCACATTTTGCCCCAAGGAGTTCCTCATTAAATAAATTTCATTTTAAGGATTAATTATAAATCTGTTAATACAGTCAAATTTTTGGCTGTTGAATATATCATTTTGGATTTGAACAAAAGCCTTTAAGATAATTACATTTTGACTTAAAGGCTTAAAACTTGAATAATTTTCCCTTTATCGATGTTATACAGGAATTAAAATATTTTAATTAAGTTAATTATGGCTTGGTTATAATTGTGATGTGTTATACATGGGATATGTTTAATTTTGTCTGTGATTGAGAATTCTGTAAGTATTCGTAAGATTAAAAAATGAAAATATTTAACATGGGTTATCTTGAAATTAATTTAAAATCACTGACCACCTTTTATCAGTACTTATGAAATTTAACTAAAATTAGGTTACATCGTTCTTTCAATGAATAAGTTATAATAAAAGGCTTACTTCTACACAACATATTTGGATTGCATGATGGAGGAAAGAAACAGTTGTTGAGCTCATAAAGAAGCTTGTTGTTAAGGTACCATACAGAATAATATTAATATCACCATTGCAGTGATAATTATTGATGATATTTTTTTCAGGCATTTTTACTTGCTTTATCTCCATTTTTGGGTGATTTTACATTTTTAATTCTATTTTCTCAAGTTACGCTTCGTAGGTTTTGATAATATTTTGCCTGTTATGATTTCTTAATAAGCGAATGCATATGAATTAGTGGTTTTAAAGTTTTATTTAAAATATAGTTGAATTTTACATTGTTTTAGGAGGGTGATTTATTCCGTAATTGCAGTCTTGTTTATTATGCAATCTTGTATGTTTTTTAATGTTATATTTAGAGCAGTTTAAAAAATTTATTTTTTTTTTTAGAGATTTTGTCTTTTATAACAAACCAAAGTGTAAATTAATAAGTCGTTTTATGAAATAAAAACTATTGAATTTTAAATGCAGAAAAAATATTTGGAAATTTAAAATGTAACGCTATAACCCCCACACACAAAATTGAAGAATATGATTGTGTTTTAAATATTCATTTGATTATTTTGAATAGAAGCTTACAGCTAACTAGTATTATGTTGAGTTTCAAAGTAATAACAATTACATTTTTATTTTATTTGGTTAAACATTTCTGATTTATAAAAGAACAAAAATCACTGCGGTACCACTTTTAAAAATAAAAAAAAAGATTAAAGAATAATTTGTACAAATCATGAGATCTTGAAATTTATGATAGACAATTTAATTAAAGTCATTGATCCAAATGATACATATTTCAGATATTTAAAAAGCACTGAAATTTTGGTCGTCTGTTCATGTCATTGGAATCTTTGATAAAATTTTACATATTTACAATTAGTAGGAAGCGCAAGGCTTGCCATTGTACACCAATATCTTTTATTATCATTTTAGTCCTAAAAGTGTCAAAAAACGAAAAGAAATCATATCAAGTTAGGGCTTTGAAATAATTAACATATTCAAAAAAAGAACTGACATAAATTATATTTATCAATCTTAATATGTTCACTCTTTAAAGTTATGTAAGATAAAAATAATGCCTGCTTAAAAGTAAGACTATAAAAAAAGCAGCTGGAGACACTGTAAAAAGAGGGATGACTAATGTAAAAAAAGAGAAAAAGAACTATAGTGATAAGTGGGATGTACTTCAAAAAGGCAAAAGCGTTGAAAGTGTGAGGGAAGGTGTTCTTGATGTGGATGAGGGCTTCCACTTTTTAAACAGCTTTATATCAGAAGGATTAATGGGCTGGATTCTAAGAATAAGTGGACGAAACTTTTTAACTTTGTAAAAAAAGAGCTGCATTCGATTTATTATCTCCTGGAGCAAAAATTAATATTTATAGCACAATAAAAAAAGTTATCAAAATGAAGAATTATGACAGAGTAATTATAAAAATACTGTGAAAGACTCTAGATCTTGATGTAGTTTAAGTGCACTATTTTCATTTGCACCATTAATGAATATATCTTGAAGATCACTTATCATATTGATCGTGTTTCCTAACTGCTGATTAAATAAGATAATTTTATCATTAAGTAACCTTACAATGATCGATAAAAACATAAAAACAAAGATACATTTTCACTTATGAAAAATGATCTCCTTTTTTTTATTTCAACTTAACATTGTTTACCATTCAATTTCCTTCTTTTCCTGAAACTTTTTTTACCTCATTAAATGACTGCTATATTTAAATTTACCAATATTTTCATACATGTATATATTTTTATTTTATATTAAAAATCCTTAACACTTCATTTTTAATCTCAGTTCTAAATTATTTATATTCTTTTTGAAAAAATCTGAAACATTTTTTTTCTTTATCAACTAAAATAAGTTTTATAATGATTAATAATATTAACACGATTTATAAAGAAACCTATTTAACTGTATTTTTGAATGGAATGTTTAATTCCAAATTATCATTTAAGATATTTGCATTCAGGAATTTCTTGAAACCTGTAACACTAAAATAAATTTTTGAGTAAAGATTGCAATCTTAAAGATAACATTTTGTATTATTTAATGTTCCCTTATATTTTTCTGTGCAAATGTTTTCAAAGGGAATTTGTGTCAGGTCATAATTTAGAAAATAATTATTCATTTATACTTTATGAAATTGTATAAATATTTTATTTAATATTTCAGAATCGAGAATACTTAAATTAATGGCAAAAAATTCCAACCCCATATTTTCAATTAAATTTTTATTACGCGATGAAGCAGACAATAATGTTAAATTTCTCAAAAGTACAAAATACTTAGTGTAAGGTTCCAAGTTGCCTAAAAATGGGTTTGAATACCAACGTGGTATTCCTTTCAGTGAAGAAAACGACGAATTACGAACATAAGTTGAGAACATGATTTTTTTTTTCTTTAGTTGGATGTTACCGCAGATGCAGGTTGTGTACATAGAGATTTTTTTATCTGTCTTGTATATGTAAAAGAAACATCGCTTTATGGAATCTGATGCTTTGTGTCTCGACTTGCCTGAATCTTCTAGGTTGCCATTTGAAAATAAGGATTAACTGAATTAAATCTCACGTTAATAATAACTAAATTTTGTATATATATATATATATATATATATAACCGAGTGTTTTGAAACTCATAGGTAAAAATTTAAGGAATTATAGAAAACATTCGAAGAAGCAGTTTTCGCCCTATAATGCATAAGCGGAGATGGCGCTTTAATGGAAAGCGTAAAGAGCGAATATTCTTATATATCGTTCTTCCACATGGTCATTTCTATTATGGATTTCAGAAGACACAATGAATTTGAAATAAGTTTTCAGGAAAAGACCATACCTTCCTGAAATCTACTGTAGCCATGCATCCTGATATCAACGGTAGAAATGACGATGTGTAAGATAACTCGAGTCTTTATCTTTTCACTGCAACGCCGTCTAGCGATTCACTGCTTATGCAATAGGAGGTAAATATTGGTTGTTTTGATGGGTTTTTTTTTAATCATCCATTAAATTTTTGCCCATGTGGTTTGAAATATCTTGTATTAAATGTTCATAAAATAGTTTACTCGGACATTATTTATGATAGGCCCTTAAATAAATGATATCTGATTCTTCTGAAATGTAATATCGTATGACATGAAATATCGTATACGTTCTGACAGTGAAATATCGAAAACGTTCGAGAATGACAACTCCATTCAATTCTATGAAGTTCTTCCTGTTAGGGTTTCTAAGTCAAGCTCCCGGAAGTTTTATAATTAGCTGCCATGGAACTTCCTGTCAATGACTTCCTTTGCAAATCAGGTAAAATAGATTTTATTTTTCATTTTAATGCCTCGTTTGTTATTCAAAAATAAACTTTTTAGTATTTTGTTGGTATTGACAACTTTTAAAGGTTATATACATTCATTGATTATAAATTCTAATAAGTACATGAAATTTCTATTACGGATTGTTGTGTTACGCCTTCCATCATACACTCACATATACATTCATGTATGTGGCACACACACAGATATACATTTATTGAGTTATTTTACAATAATACGATTACATCGCAGAATTTTCTCCGTTGAAGGATGTTTGATATTTTGAAGTTTGAAATTTTAATTATTCATAAATAAGTTTCAAGTAATTCATAATTATAAATAAATATGAGGTGATAAAAGTTGATTATACTTTCAGTACCATTAGTTAATGTTATAAGTAATAAAAAAAGTTTTCAGTGAACTTTACGTTTCAATAGATGTATTAAAATGTGCATACTTTTCCGATCAATAAATTAGTTTTTGATTGAGAGGTTAACATTTTTTTGTTAGGTTTCCTTTTTCTATAGTTCAGTTTAAGGGTAATTAGTATACTTAAAAATAATAAAATAAAACTTCTACATTTTCAATTTCTTTATAATCCAATTTAATACCACGGAGCTTTTTTAATTAAATAAAGTAAATTATCAATTATTTCAAACACTAATTATGTCTTGCAACTCTATTAATTAAGCATTTTAATATTATTCATTCAGATTTGAAATCAAAAGATATTTTGGGATATTTATCGCAATTTATTAAGCAAATACTCCTATAATTATATGTTTAGATATTTATATTTTTTTGTTTTTAAAATTCCGAAATCTGAAGTGTATTTTACTTTGAATACTAAATATCAATTTTTCAAAAAATACATTAACATTGAATGCATTTAACACCAAGTTTCAAATAAATATGATCTTAAGTCAAATATATATTTAACTTTATAAACAACTTTACGATATTATCTGAGAGGAAATCTATATTTTATTTTAGTAACATCATTTATAAGTCAGTTATTTTCTTATGTATATTGCTCATTAAGAATTATTTTCCAAAGACAGAGCTTCATTTTATAAACTATAAAAAGAAACTTATACATGTCAACTGATAATCAAAGGATGGAATTCCAAATTTTAATCCTTTCTTATTTCAGAAATTTTTTTTTATGAAATATGGATGTTTTTAGCAATATATCTTTATAATTGTTTAATATTTATTGAATAATATAACCACAAAATAATATATAGCATCTACTGTTTTCCCAGAATTAACACATCAATCAATAACTCCCGAGACTAACCCAGAGATGGTGCTCGTAGCAAACCAGTAACCAGGTCTTTCTAGAGTACTAACCTTTGCTTGAAACGTGTCAAAATTTTAAGTCGATCGGACCAGAAACAGCTGAGTTATCGAGGTTGGAGTAAAGTCATTTTGTAGTTTGTTTAAAAAATGGAAAAAACCGAGTTTCTTGTTCTGATAAAACATTGTTTTTTAATGGGTAAAAACACCGTGCAAGCGAAACAATGGATTGAAAAATGTTACCCGGACTCTTGTCCATCAAAAGCAACGATTTGTCGGTGGTTTGCCGAGTTTAAACGTGGTCGTACCGACACAAATGACGCGGAACGCTCGGGTAGACCTATGGAAGCCGTTACACCGGAAAATGTGAGTGAAGTGACAAAAATTATAATGAAAGATCGTAAAGTGAAGCTCCGTGAGATTGCTGAGATGACACAGATATCATATGGAAGTGTATTTACTGAAAAAGGTTTTTTTAAAGTGAAGTGAAAAAGGTTTTTTCCAAGTGGGGGCCACGATTGCTTTCGATGGAACAAAAACAGCAACGAGTCGATGATTCAGAAAGCTGTTTATCGCTATTTACTCGCAACAAAAAAGATTTCTTGAGAAAAAAAAAAAAAAAAAAAATTTGGAAAAGCGTTGGAACGATTGTATCACCCTAAAAGGTGATTAACAAAAGATGTTATGTTGATGAATAAAAAAGAATTTTGCAAAAAAAATGTTGTTTTCAATGTTAGACTCGGGAGTTATTGATCGATGTGTTAGCTTAATGTAAATTTCTACGCCGGAGGAAACGGATACTATTTCCATTTTTGACATTGTGCTGGAATGCTTCTCAAAAACGTTTTGTTTTTCTTTATTTACAGCTTGCTACTAAAAGAAAATATTTAAAAAAAACGTAGAATTTTTTATTCGCTGGACTACAAATTTTTATATTGTTAGAAGGTTACTGAATAAGTCCTTAGAAAATCAAAGAGATCGCACTCAAAGCAACGAAAATATTTTTAGTAAGTTTCATGACTCACTACACAGCGGTTTAAATCTCGTGACTATCTTAAAAATTGACACAGTGGCCGTTCCCCCGTATCTACTGAAATAAGAATGAAGTATTGGAAAACATTATGATCAGTTTATCTTCTTTATTTTTGCTAATTTACAATAAAAGTTTAGTTCGAGTTGTAGTATTCCATTTAATAACTTATTGTTTTTATATGAATAAATTATTATAATTTAGAAAATAATATCAAATAATAAAATTACTGAAATATATAACAAACTGCTTTTTCACAAATGTTCCCTTTGAATATTGAAATAGTAAAAAATATAATGCAAAGGTTAATATATAAATTGTTTTTACAAAATTCCATTGCGTATATTTAAATTTATGATGAATAGGTAATATGTAGCGGTTAAATTGACTAAGAAAACGTTTAAAGATATTTAAATTAATGGAAAAAACGAAATGCTATCCTAAAATCTGTATTGCATACTTCCCTAATTAGTGAAATAGTCCACATAAAAATTGAATTGATAGTTAGAAAAATTAAGAATTTAAACATTATAATACATATAAAAACAATACAGGGATTCTGATAAAAGACTAATAATGATATAATATAAGGATACAAAAATGATTTAAAGAATCATTTTGAAAAAAAATTGGAATTGTGCTTTGGTGGAGGCGATGTAATTCTGGAATTCTGAGACGTTTTAGTTCTGAAAATCTGAGATGTCTTAGTTCTGAATAGAATTTTCAATGAGCCTGATATCATTAAATGTATTAAAGTGAAACGAAGGAGACCTCAGCTTCATATACTAATAGAATAGATGATAAAAACCCTTTAAAAATGTAAAGAATTTTGATACAAAGTACTTTACTATTCAGAAAAAAGGAAGATCAAAAGTATTGCGGTTTGATTTTGTTGAATTAGCAATTAAGGTAATTGGGGAGAGGAATTTTCCTGGACTAAGACAAAAGGCAGGTTATCTTGGATGAATGTTCGAATAAAGACTTTGGCCCTCCTGCGTTCTTGAGACAAATATGATGATCATATCTGAAAAATATGACAAAATATTTTGAAGAATGATGATGATATATACATATATATAGTAAATGACTTCAGTCTCGAACATTAATTAATAACTGTTACCTAACTTTCCATTATGCGTGACGGAATGTATTTCCAAAATTGCCTTCTTATTCAGGTTGTAAATAAATTAATTCTTATGTAGGAAAACCAAAAATATTTAATTCAGAATATTTAGTAAACACATAGAAATGTAGCAATTTTTGTTCCTATTAAACATAAGCATTTTAAATTATTCATTCAAATTGGTATTTTATACATTATACTATCGAATGATATCACAATAAGCGATTCTGCTGTTTGCAGGAAACTATAATGGCAAAATTTAAAACATCCAGTGAGAAGGACAAATAATACTGACAATAATCTTTCTTACTCAATCGTGACGTTGATAGCAAAGAATTTTGCTCGTTATTTTGCGCTCATGCGCAGACCAATTAATGACAGAATTGAGACTCATAACAGCCCATCAGAAAGGAACTCTTGTTAAGCGAATGTTTTGGTCAGTTTTCTTGTGATCAGCAGGAAAGCTTTTGGGCCATCCACAAATGCATTTACTGAAAAGATCCAGAAGCCAAAGTATCTTTTTTTATTTTGAAATAACTTCAATATATATATATATATAAGTTATAAAGTATGACACATAGTTAAATTCTGAATCTGATTTAAGGTAGATGTAATGCTCATTAAACAATGTTTTACTGGTACGAGCTTTCTCGAACCAAAAAAAATAATGTTATAACGGAGAACGATGGTAACATAAATTCAAATAAGATACAATAAAAAAGAAAAGTAAAAAATATTAAGTAATTAGCATGCATTTAAACACAAATATCTCACGAAATATAGAAAGGTATATCGAATTAAAAATACAAAACATAAAAACAAACATAAATAACCTACATGATACATCATACAGATCAAAAAAATATACACAAATCTTCCTTCAACTGACTCCTAAATTATACCTCAATTATATAGTTAATACCCTCTGTCAGAAAAAGCAATACTAATGCAAAAAATGCAGAGTATTTGAAACTAAAAATAAAGGAATTTTTTTAAAACATCATAAGCAAAATGCAGGAAAGCGCTTGAAGTTACTAAAGTTTTTGTTAAATGTAATTTAAGTAATCCTAATAAAATTCTAAGGCTAATAAGATAGCAGACAAATTTTTTAATTTTTTTTAAAGTTAGAGCAAATATCTTGCATTTTAGTCTCATGTCTAACATTATGTTATATGTTATTAAAAATTATGTTTCTAAATATACTCTTGCTTAATGATGCCATTCTATTAAGACTTAATTGGTACCGTAATATTTGCAAGATATTCTTATCAAAATCTGCATGACCTGAATCTGGTCAAAGCACCTTAAAGTGATTCTTGAACTCAATGTCTAGACGTGTAGTAATACGCATTAGAAACAATGAGGTTCAATATACTATTCAAAGTTGTAATAATTTTGTATTAACTATTTCTTGTTATGGATGAGTAATTATATTCAAATACTTCAATGTTACTATTCCTTTCGGGAGCAACTTCTTATATATATATGTATGTGTGTATGTGTATGTGTGTGTGTACGCGTGCGCGTGTGTGTATGTATGCGTACACACACACACACACACACACACACACATATATATATATATATATATATATATATATATACAGGGTGCATGATAAATTTCTTTCCCCTCCCCTTAACTTCCAAACGGCTGTAGCTAATGTGGTATCTATATATAGTTGTGACGAAGTTATATTCTTATTCGCCTCTTGTGCCATAGCTAAACTAAATATACTAACCCTAAAGAGTCAACAAGTCATTCAAAGAGACGTAAGACAGATCTTACACACTGTATTTATTTTACAGTTTAGTACTATAACGATAATTGAACACAGACTCTCCCAAAATATCACACTAGATATATTTGCCTGTCCCACTAATGCCAAAATAACAGAGTTTTACCAACAGGGCAAAGTTGAGACTATCTCGAATTCTAGATTCCATTATGCCGTTGATAATTTGTAGCAATTCTCTACCCTGTCTTCAACTGTAGAACAACTGTCAAACACTAGAGTCACTTGACCTCTATCGTGTGTCTCAATCTTAGCTTATATACTTCCTATCTACCTCACTTCACTTTATTTCTACCTTCCTCTAATTTAAATATTCACGTTTCAATTTTTGGTTGGGAAGAAGTTGTTTATTTATAGCAATCAATATTAATTAAAAGTCTCAAAGGTTAGTGAAGAAAAAACAGCGAATAGCCCAACGTCACATAGTGAAGTGGCAATTCGCTACGACGACGACGAAACTGTGGAGTTAATGCTCCTATCTGAAAATGGTACGAGATAGAAGAAAATGTGAATTACAAAATAGTAAAGCATAATAGATTTAGTTGAAAAGAAACTTGTGGACATCAATGGTAAAAGCAGAACATTTATAAATCATATCTATTTGTTCATGATTTCCGAAACTGTGACTTCACGAAACTTGAGCAAAAGAAGAGGTTATCTTTTGGACGATAAAGGAACCGAAGCGCATTGTGGCATAGTGGTATCCAACATAATTCCCAATCTAAAGGGCTGTGGTTCAATCTCGACGGGGGTCATCCTTGTACTAATTGTTTTTATAGAGTATACAATATATAGGTCAGGTAAAATCGTGTTGCAAAGCGCATCAACTAAATGCAATTTGTGTTTGCTGTACGAAAGAGGTGAATTATGGAGATACGTATGATACTTCACAGCTGTTCTTCAGATACAGCTGTAAAAGAGATATCTCTTGGAGATTGTACGTTAAAGCTCATGGCCATAGAGAGATTTTCAAAAAATGTGTAATAAAAGACGGTTTTTCTTTACGGTGGATATGAGGGCAAGGTAAGATTGGAGGCGAAAAGGCAACGTTTCCCTTAAGGTCCGAATCCTTCATGGAAGAATATCCTAAAATTTGTGAAACGTGTCTAGGAGACAGGCTACATAAATAGCCGACTTCGACCTGGCAAACCAGCTAAGATAGGATGGCAGTTACAACCGGAAGATGTATTATTATACCCCATCACAAATCCGAACAGCAGCACAAGAGAGATAAGTGAAATTTGTGGCTTCTCAAAATGTTGTATTGAAGGAATCCTAAGCAAGTTAAGGCTCATTCATACCGACCACACCTCATCAAGCATTACTAGACGAAGATACCACTATTCGTTACGCATGGTACAACTTTATAAGAAACCAAATAGGTATTAAGTCAACATTCTTGGCAGATTCAGTATCGACGGATGAAGAATGCCTTTCTCGCAATGAAATATATAATAACAGAACATTCATTACTACAAGGCGTTGGAAAATCCTTCATGTTTTGCCGACGTTCTATATCAAATACAGTCAACAATTAAAGTTTGGTATGGAATTTACTATAACAGTCTGATCGGCCCAACATATTACCAAAGCATGTAAAAGGCGCATAATACTGCAGGACATAATGACCAAATTTGTTGAGAACCTACCATTACTTCAACTAAGGAATATACGGCTCACACTTAATGATGCGTCTTCGCATAAGACGTCATATGTGACGCAGTACTTGGTGGAGACATTTGGAATACGTATAATTGGGTATATGGTGGTTTCAAAGAGCCACCTCTATGTTCACCTAACCTGATTCGAACAAACTATTTCCTGTGCAGATACCTCAAACAATAGGTGAATACGATGCCTCCATTAAAATTGAAAGATCTTCGACTACACATTAAGAGCACTTGTGCTAACGTGTCATCCCCCATTGCAATGCCCAAGGGGGATGCAAAGGGACATATGCACCCTCGTAAAGTTTTCCTTGAAATTTAAATATTTCAGGATAATTCTATTATACTTTTACCGATATTCTAAATTTTAAATTTAAGAACTTATTTCCTCCTCATGCATAAATCTTTTTTTCATCACGAAGATAAATAGCAGATTTCAACTAAGCTGATTCTGAGAAAAGAGTAGAAAAGTTTTTAATGTCTCTGAAAGAGTGGCTATGATTCAGTGTTTGAAGATGAAGGTGGAAGAAGAGAGGATCCCTAAGAAGTACAGCTCCGAGAAATGCAAATTTTATTCTGTTGGAATCTTAATTATTTTTAATTGATCCTTACTTTTCAAATTTTTATAATTTGATAAAACTGTATCAATATCTAGTTTTCATTGAATTTTGAACCAACAGTTTTAAACAGGAAAATAAGACGAAATAGCGTAATGTTTACTTTTTTACGAAATGATTATTCTGAACTAAAAAAATGCTTCTGTCATGACAATGACGATAAGTTTCCTTCAAAATTATTTTTTGCAACGTGAAGTTCAAACAAGTTCCAGATGTGCAATGCAGCTTATGGAAAGAAGTTTAAATATCCAAAATAATGGATATTTTGTGATAACCATGACAAAATTGTGATGTCGTCCATACAAGTCAAAGCAACGCCATCTTTAATCAAAAGTCGAAAGATGGTGCTAATGTACCTTTGAAATATACCTGGAGAATTACAGAGTCCAAAAGGAACCTTGAGAAATTGATATCGGCCTTAATTGGTAACAAACGAGATGTATTTTCCACTATCTTAGTTTACATGAACATGGAAGAATGCATTTTTAAGATCTATAGCACTAAACACACGTGAGCCCTGCAATCTGTCTAATATATTCTCTATCAGTGGAAGGGGAAATCTGTCCTTCAAAATTACTTTATTTAATATCCGGCAATCGATGCAAACACTATTGGTTCCATTTTTCTTTCTCACTATTACAACTGAACTTCAGTATTATGGGAGTTTGGACATTTTTTTTCTGTAAATGATAGTCTACGGGGCTGATGAAATATAGGCTCATTACTTTTTACCAAAATGAATTTACCAAACCTCTGCATTTACTAAATCCATTTAAAGTAGAGTTCAATGGATACAATTTCTTTCACATTTAATTTATCAAACACTGATTTACGAAGCAATGTAGCTTGACTTTCGGTAATAATAAGTGAATTAACATTTAAATCATTAATCATTACTTTATTGTTAAGTTTTAGTTTGACCATAACATCTAAGTTAGCTACTTCTGTTTTCAGATTAGCTTTTGAGCATTTTGAAGCTTTATAGCCAAAGTTCACATATCTAAAACATTTAATTCCCTCGTCCTTCTGAATACAAAATGTTGATATGTGGTTTGGATACCCCAGTTAAAACAAATTTTATGCTTACGACTTTCAAAATCATTGTATCCCATTCCTTCAGTAACACCAATAGATTTCCCCTTATTCACACTCTCGGTTTTAGAGTTAATTCCATTACCATATTCAAATTTAGGTTTTACTCTATCGAAAGTATTATACCTATAATTATGATCATATTTTGCTTTTATTTTATCGAAAACACCTTTACTTCTTTACAGAAGGACTTTTTATTATTTCATATATACTTTTTTTTTTAACTCCAATAAATTCTTACATCCGTGCAAAATATTTTATTTTCTTACTTGTAGTTAATCCCTTTTATTACATATAAAAATCAAATAAAATCTTCTATTTTCCCACAACTGCATATTTCTTTAATTCTTAGAAAATATTCTGGAATGGAATCGGAATCTCTCATTTTTCTTCTGCTCAAAATTTTATTCAAATTAGCTAAATTTATTTCGAATGAAAATTCATCCATCAAGGCTTGTTTTTATTTTCACCAGAAATTAATTTCCGGCTCTGTACGAACAAATAATGCAGGAGTTCCCCCTAATGATCTTTCAGTCAAGATATTTTTTTTTTGTAAATCCAACAGACTAAACAATTCATAAATATTCTCAAATTGATCTATCCAGTTAGTGATATTTTCATATGATTCTGCATTAAATTTAAAAATGGTACTTTCAATATCAGAATAATTATTCCAATGTTATGAATAGCTGAACTTTTGTTTATATTACTTCTGTAATGATCTTCGAGATGTTCATTAAAGTTATTTACATTACGCTGCATATAGAAATCATCTCTACTTTCACATTGTATGGATGAATAGTTTTTGTTTTCTTTTCTCCTGAATTACGAGGTGGATTATGATCCTCTCTGTCAAAGTCGGTAAAAACTTCGGCGCTGTTTTCGGCCAACGCTTCATGGTCCCAGATTAGACATAGAATTTTACTTGCAACTTCCTGTTTTGTGCCATCAAATGGAGTGTTTGATATATTGCATACAGTAATAAGTTCGTTGAACGGAAAGGATTCATTCAGGTGTTGTAATTTATTTTTAAATTCATCACTTTCGGTTTGAAAACCAAAAGCAGGAAAATTTCTTATTCTCTTCCGATCCAAGCGATCTCCGTCAGAATGAAAAACAAGTTTATGTATTAATCTTATTTTTTCTAATCCTCAGTTTTTTCCCCTCTTTTTACAGTTCTTCAATGCAATGTTTATTTCATTTATATCATTTAAGGTTTTCATCCTCAACTGTAAGAATAAACAGTACGCACCGCTTTTCCCTTTCAATGCTGATGCGGAAATCTTCATACAACGCTCTAATTCGATTTTAAAAAATTCCTTGGGCGTTAACACATATCATCGTAATAAAAATTGTCTTGTTATCGAAGAAGTGTAAGATTTAATCGAAAGAAAATTAAAGTAATGCCTCTAGTTTATCACGTTCCAATGCTAATGTTTCGTCTCGGATGGCCGACGACAATGAAATACGATTATTGAACTAAACTATTTAATAAATATAAGAAGACAATATTTACAAAATTAATATCAATGATCAAAATCAATCATCAAATTTAATATCATTAATGTTATCACAATGCGTCCAAAAATAATATGAAAGTCTTTCCTCTTCGCTCTTGGTAGACTTCCGTGTCTTCTCCTTCTGGCAACAGACAGGCTGCTTCGTCTACTTCCCCAGACGTCTGCAGGTGGAGCTAGTGGATCTGGAACGTCTATCAGGCACCTCAGAATTCGACTCTCCTGGATTCGGCTGGCCCTTCAAACGACACTACAAATACACACACAAAAAAAATAAAACCACAAAACATCGAAACATTACAAAACTCTGAAGAAAAGAAACGCTTCTGTTGTTAGAGTTCAGTCGTTGTTCTCCATGGTTTCTGGTATTCAGGACATTCGGTTCTTCTTGGCCTCCCTCATTTATAACGTCATAGGTGTTTCCTACTTTCAGTATTGGATCTCCCTCTCTGGAAGGTCTGTAGGACACCCCATAAATATACATAATATATATATATATATATATATATATATATATATATATATATATACGTATACATACATATATACGTATACATGCATATATACGTATACATACATATATACGTATACATGCATATATACGTATACATACATATATATATATATATGTCGACTAAAAATTGGAAGAAAGAGTCGTCTCTGGTTACATTTTTAACTTATTAAAGAAATAAAAAAACATCGGAAATCCCTATATATTAAATATTTACACCTGGTAATTACATGGCTCTTAACTTTATATAGTTGGATAATCATTTCAAGGTGATTTGAATTATGAAAATGAGGAAGTATATTCTGATGGATGAAACATATTTCATGCAAATTCCTTTTGAGCTGCGAAATGCTCCATTTCAATCGCAACATGCGTTGGGATAAGGAAATGAGTGGAATGAATTACTCCCGCAAATATCTTTCTCATACCTTGATAGTACTATTAAAAGACAAGATCTGCCTTTCTTCAACAACTTTATTATTGTGATGTTAATTGCTACTAAATAATCAGTTAATACTTAAATTTTTACATGTGTCCTCAGAATGCATATTTATTTATTTATTTTTGCAGCCTACTTGGGCATATTTACAGTGTATAATATATTTTTCCAAAACTGTTATTGAGAATTTTTTTAAAATGTAATAATGTATTATGTGTTTAACAAAATACGTGACATAGCTTTCTTATTTTTATCTCATTACGTAATAATTTTTTTCTTTTTACATTTAATTAATAATTAATAACGACCATGTTCTAATTAAAAACTATGCATTGATAAAATGTTAATGTTATACAAATTGTTAAATTGTAGGAAATATTATAATACATCTTTTTTATTATTAATTGTAATCACGTTAATATGTTAGAAATTGAGATACTCTTTTTAGTTGTTTTTTTCTAAAAGTTTTTTAATTAAATTAGACAAATATACGTAAAGTTTTGGTATGATTCTGTGTAAGTCCTTAGAAGATATCTGTAAGATATATTCAAAACTATTGATTTGGATTGAATATATGATACATCTTCAAACTTTTAATTGTGTGTGAATGATTTTTTTTACAAAACTCTGATACAATCTCACAATCAATAAAATAAATTAAAATTCATAGAGAGTTAAAAAAATGTTTTTTTCTAGTCATTCAAAGAATGGTGATTGTTTGTGAACATAATGTATTTGTTTAATTTTAATAATGTATTTGTTATGTGAAAATATTTCTACCTTAAGTTATAAATATATTTATATGAAAACATCTATTTCCGTAGACATGAATTAAATTTAAAATGTACTCTCACTAATACTTAATATTATATGATATTAAATTAATGCTAAAAAATAATTTCTATATTGCAGCTAATTTCATATTTATTAAAACTATAATTACATATAATTATACTTTCGTATTTCAAATATGTAATGCTGAAAATAACTTTTATTATGAGATAAAAGTATGAAACTTTAATATATCGCCTTAACACTTATTTTTAAATAAGAATAAGCAAGGATTTTTAGTTTTATGAATGTTTGTGCTTGTGTATGAATTCTTAATAACCGGTTATTTGTCTAAAGGCACAAAATATTTTATTTTTACATCGGAAGAAATATTGGATATTCTTTGTTTGCTTTTATTCAGATAAAAATGTAGAGCATTTATAACTCAATGCCTAGGATTCTTTTAAGCAGATATTGCTCAAGGGTTGAATTAATATCTTTAGTTCATTCGGTGCATTTATACCTAACCTTTTTTGTAAATTTACTTATTTTTATACTGTTTATAATATCATATTGCTTATGAAATACCAAAAAATAGTAAGGTACCAATAAACATTTTGTTTTAAGGCTATATGTAATGATGAAGAAAAAAACTTTTATCAATATCTTTTCTCAATAGTATTCTTGTAATTATATCTCCATATTTATATTGGACTTTTATAAAAATGTATATTAATCAATAATTTTTAATTTTCAGAATTAATGTTCTTGATGTTTTCATTTTTTTCCAAAATATTCTAATTTTTTACACAATATATTTATCTTTTGTATTGTTTAATCCTTATTCATAATGATACGAAACATTTTTTTTAAAAGAACACATTTAACAAAAACTGTATTTTTTTATTTTTATTATATCATAATAAATCACAATATTTGAAATTATCCTCGTTTTATGCGGTATTAAAAATTGTAAAATTTCTGTAAAGTCATTTTGCTGTTTCTGCAAAAATATTTGAATTATTTATGCTATATATCTACAAAACCAGATTTTAAAATACAAACAAATATTTTACTCAGATTTGTAATTTTTTATTCAATCTGTGGTCTGTAATATTGAAAATGATTATTGGTTTTGTTTTTAACGTCTCACTAAAAGAAACACGAGGGCTATTGGCGATGGACATCGTAATTCTGAAGCTCTGCAAGTGACGAGGATGACACCTAAATGGGAATGTTCTCCTAACTTTCACACCATGCCAATGGGATGACTTCGGTCCCCGATAGATTTAACGTGCATCAGCCCCGACTACATGGCGTGTTTTTATGGGCATCAAGGTTCGAACCTCCGACTCGACGAAAATCACCGGGTGCGAGTTCGCGATCACGATAACTAGGCTACCACGGCCACACACTTTACCCAGCACCATACCTTATTAATTAAGGATGAATTTAACTATTTAGGAATACAATATTATTGCTAACTATAACGAAACAAAACTGTCATATTTAACAACATTTTTTTTTTAATATTTAACACCTTTTAAACATCAGCATACCATTTTTTAAGCAACATTGTCAAAAGCATTCGCTTTTTTAAAAAAAAGAATGAACAGAGAGGAGGAAACGCTCCCTTCGTGCAGTACAAACCTTTTTAACTTTTTATTCAGATCATAAATGGTTCGAAAGATGGTTCAAAAATCAAATTATGCCTTTTCTACACTATTAAACTACACACAACTTTTCCAATTATAGAAATAATACAGTTATTTGGGGATCCAACAAATCAAGATGAGTAGTGAAATTTCATTTTAAAAATATTTCTAGTTGTATTTGTACTTATCTTTTAGCGAAGTAATATAACGTTAACAAGTAGCATTTAGTGAGAAATATAATTGTTTATTAACTTCGCACAGAGAACACGAAGGCTTCTGGCGACAGATAATTCTGGCGGTAATTGATTCTTGGCATCAACCAATTGATGAGGATGACATTTGAGGTGGCGCCTCCCTCTCCTAACTTGTAGGAGGACTTTGGGCCTCGATAGATTTAACGGGCTTCAGGCTCGGCTACACTGCGGGTCTTTAGTGGGATCAGGGATCGAACCCACGACTCACGAAAGAGTGAATCCGTGACCAAGACCATTAGGCTATCGCTGCCACCATATGGTGAGAAAATAAAAAAAGAAAAAACATTATGCACAGCTCCAGGATTGGTTGGTTAGTCTTATTAAGGTTGCACTAGAATCAGCGAAGATTAATGGCAATGGATCTCGTAATTTTGAACCTCGGTCAAGTAACGAGGTCGACATCTGAGCTGGCAACCCCCTCTCCTAACTTCCATACCGCGACCACGGGAGGACTGTGCGATGACAGATTTAACGTGCATCTGCTCCAGCTATACGGAGTGTCTTTAGTAGCATCAAGACTCTAACCTACGACTTGGTGAAAACAGCAGGTCGTGAGTCCGAGGCTATGATTACTAGACTACCGCGGCCACAGAAAGTTATGAATCAACAACAAACAGTATACGTTTTATTAATAATGTTTGAAGATTGAATAATTTTAATTTCGACTTTTTTTTTTATGAAAGTTAACTTTTCATGCGTGAGCTAACATAATCTAAAATTTTATGTAACAAGTATTTTTTAAATTATGGAGAATGAACTAGATATGTTAAGTTAAATTCAGAAAAAAAAAGATTTGTATGGATTTCACAACTAACTATTTTATGATTATTAATAATTTATATTTATGTAATTATATCAAAAAATGTTAAAAGTATTAAGAAAATTTGCTTCGTAATCTAAATGTATCTTTAAGAAATTAATTATTTTTTCTTAAGAAATTACATTGCTGGGAAACTATATTTCCTTTTAATTTTGAATTATATATTTCTCATTTCGATAAGGAAAACAAATATATATAAAATAGTATGTTACTATGTCTCATAAGTTGTTATTTTTTTTTAAAAATTTACGAAAGAACAAGATTTTAATTTAAGAATCAGTCATGTTATTTCTACATTACTACTTTTGTGTATATATTTAACTTACACTGCAAAAGTGATCCATTGGATTAGATTTATATATTTTATGCATAATGTTATATCAATACAATGTTATATCTATATTGACAATTAATTCAATCACTCATGATTCTTATAAAACACCATTACAAATAGAAAGAATAAATATTTCTTCGAAAAGTTTTCAAATTCTTTTAAACTGGAAAACAAATAGCACTTGAATATGTTAGTCGAATCCAAATTCTTTTCATCTGAATATATCAGATTAAACCAAATTTCTTTAGTAAAATATTTAAAACATTTTTATTCTTTCCATAATAAACCTTTTAGACTTTCATTCATCTGAAGAAATCAGAAATTATATCTTAATTTAAAATTTGTATTTTACTTTGACAAACAGTTCCATTTAACACAGTAAAAACTTAATGAAATTTTCATCCTGAACAAAACTTTTATATCTTATACAATCCCCCAACTAAATTGAAAACTGAATTAAACGATATTTTTTTTATCAAAATTAAGATTTTTGAAGTAAGGGATTATAGAAAGTCTCATATATTCTTAACAATAAAAAATTTACTTAAGTTCAAATAATTAAAAATTAAGAAAATACCTTTTCTCCTTTTTTTTTTTAAAAAAAATTATGTATACGTTGAGTGTCATTCTTTATTATATTTTATATAAACATGAGTATTAGACAGCGAGTAATTTTATTTTACTTAGTTAAAACATTTTTCATGAACTTTTTTACAACAAAATCAAGTTTTATTTGCTTCTTTTGGAATGAATTTTCGTATAACGCATAGTTTTCTGCTGCATTTAAGTTTTGTGACTTTTACAAAAAAACATTAAAAAAATATATATCATGTAACACGCAAGAAACTGATATAAAAGTAAAAAAAAAATATCATTTAAAATAAATTAAAAAGATTTCATGGGTTGAATTTAAAATTTTCTTTTCTAAAGCAAGCGTGAAAATGTTTGCTTTACTTTTCTACAACATGTTATGGTGGATAAAACTGTTCTTGCATTTATACCACAACTATTCTGTTTATTTTAGCTCATATGATTTTCTGCGTGTGTTTTGTTTTTTATATAATTTATTCTATATCAAATGCGTTATAAAACATTTCGCACTTTTTCTTTGTAGTTAAAGGGGAAAAAATACTTTTCATTATTGTTCTGAAAATAAAACGTTTTTGGGAAAATGTAAAAAAAAAAAATTACATTAAATTACGAAACTGTTTTGATCTCTTGCAGTGTTTTTGAAAAAATTACATTCTGCTTATTTAAAGGCGATGTAGAGTTAGGCGAGCATTCAAGAGAATTTGTGTGCATCTCACTATTAATCTCGTCTATTTTATTACAATTTTTTTTAATTTAGTTCTTTGAACTAATTAAGTTTATTAGAACTTTATTCTAAAACTTTTATGTAAAGGTTAAACTAATTACACGACATTCAATAAAATCCATAAAGCAAGGTATAATTCAGATAACAGAGTTTATGAAAAAAAAAAAAGTTCTACGCTTTCGTGATTAAAGTTACCATGATATTAAAGGGTTACAAAATTTTCATGGATTGATTTTCCTGTTAAAAATAGAGAATGGTTCATAGACATTATGGACGCATTCTTCAGGTCACTTTGATAAATAGTTCATTTGAAAATAGGATTTTAAAATTATGAACACGTGAGCCATATCATAGGAATAAAATATATGTATATGCAATTTTCTCAAAATGTAGTTTTCTTAAGATTTTAGTACCATTTGCACAAAATCTATTTTCTCCATATCCATAATATTGACATGTAAGGAAATAAGGTTATTTCTGATGCAATGAACATAATTTTTTTTTCAGTAAAAAACCACATGCTTTAAATATTGCATAGTATTTGCATAGTATTGATTTCTTATATATTATTTACGTATGAGTAGTTATAATACACAGAAGCCAAGGATACGATTTTTTTTCCCTCAAAAATTAATCCAAAATACAACTTTCGTATAAAATCCTAAATGAAAAATTATTTCTTTTAACGTTCCATCATGTCGCCAAGAGGGTGAAAGTGCTGTCAAACATATACTACTGGAAGAACGTTTTCAAATCAAATAACTGTAAAGCAAAACTCCAGACACCAACAAAAAAAAAGATACAACTCAGGTAATTTATCTGAAATAGCCACATCGTTATCACGCAGTTATTGTCTTGTATACGATTTGAAGTATCTATGCTCGATTTTGATTTTTTGCCCTTAAAATGTTCCACTAATAGAGGAGAGGGATTAGAAAATCTTATACTGTAAATTTCAAACTACAAGTGATTGCGTTTCCTAGACTGTATGACTGATTGGCGCTTCACATCTTAGATGCGAATTAACAAACCAGTGAAATATATATATTTGAAAATAAAGAAAACCGTTTTTCAATATTTCAGACTGCTTGTCTCAACTGTTAATTTGAAATGTAGGGGAAAAAATTAACGCACATATTCAATAACACGCACACACAATGAACAATTTAACCCAAAAATTAACGGAAGAATGAATATTTTAAAGCATTTAATACGACAGAATTTCTGCAAGCTATTGAAGAGCGATTTCAAATTTAAGTTATTGTACTTGGCTTATAGTTGTAACGGGTTCACTTGCGTTTCCCCCTTCAACTAGGTTTTTGATAAAAAAAATTATTTCGTTATTTAATTTTATAGCCTCTCTTGCTGAGTACAGACTCTCTTTTTTAGTTACATCCGCTAAAGAGCCATTTTAGTTACGCTGGGTGCCATTATTTACCACGACATTTTGGGCAGCTAAACTTAAACGTGGCCATACGAGCTTGGAAAACGATGAACGTTCGGGACGTCCAAAATCTGCATCCACTGATGATAGCATTAGTTTACCAAATATATCTAGAAAACCATCTAATTAAAGTGAGAGAGGTAGCAGAGGCTATGAATATGTTCAAAGAGCATGTTTGTCACGTATTGAATCAAAATTTTGGCATGAGAAAGCTGTCTGCACGTTTTGTGCCACTTTGCTCACATAAAATCAAAAACGTGTTCAAATGAACATTTCTAACACTCCGTTGGTTCAGGTTAGATACAATAAAATAGAGTTTGGGTGCAGATAAATTACTGAAGAGAAAACTTGGGTACACTATTATACTCTCGAAACAAAAATGCAGTCATAATAGTAGGTATGATAGGAGAAATCGGTTCCAAAATAAATCCTATTTTCTCTGCTGCGAAAGTGATGACGATTATTTCCTTAGGATAATCATGGAATTAATTGGAAATGTTACAGATTAATTTGGAATATTGCTTGGTGGAATATTGCAAAATTAATCGTAACAATTGGCAAAACCCCCAAAACAGTCAGTTACTTACTTCAGCCAGATTTCAAAGCCTGTTTTGGGTAACCGAAATATTTTAACAACTATTTTTATTGATTTTAAAAACGCATACGACTTGGTATGAAAAGAAAAGTTGCATCACACACTACTTAATATTGAAGTTTGTGGAGGAGGATAATGTATCTTATTGACCAATAGTTTTACAAGATTAGATTCGGAAATGATTTATTTAAATGTTATAAGCTGTAAACAGGACTACCTCTGAATACAGTTGAAATCGGTATACAATTTTGTTTATATGTGAATGACTCAATTTCGGTTGTAAAGATTGTTAAAGATATCAATTGTTTGTTCTTTGCTGATGATTTTGTCATTTGGACAAGGAAAACAAAGCAAAATGTGATATTCTTGATAGAAAATTAAAATTAATCAGATGCTTGATACTTTATGAAATTAGTACAATTAAAGCAACATGACTATGAATTCATAGAAGATGGCTGTCCAGTATTTTTGCTGATCCATAAACCATTCACCACTCTCCTCCTGGATCTGAAGTTCAGCAATATTACCCTTACACACACTCTGATAAATTTAACTGCTTGGGATTAACTTTTGACAATAAACTGAATTGTAACTTATAAATTGGATCAATTTCAAGTCACTTTCTAAGAAGGGCGATTATTCTAAATAAACTATCTCGATCCCTATGGATATGTGATTTATCAACTTTAAAAACTAGATATAAAGTTTTATTCCTTCTTTTTATGCTTTACTACAATGAACCATTCATTACGGCAGATGATCTAACTTTGAGAAAAGTGGAAGTCTTACAACATCAATCACTGATAATTATTACTGCTGCCATGAAATCAACACTTATCGATGCTTCCCTCTTACTGACAAACAATAAGCCCATTAAAGTTATCATTGAATTGAAAGCTCTGATTACTTATAAGAAACTAATTACATCCGGAAAACCTTACTGGATTAGTTATTCAATAAATCTTGAAACTCAAATTGTTCTCAGTTTTTCCAAGATAACAAACGGAACCTTAAGCCCCCCAGACAATATTCAGGAGGTTGCAAAATTATGTGATCCACTTGATATTGCACAGATTGAAGCAAATATGCGTCATTCAATTGAAATTTTTAAGAAAAACAATTTTACAGAGATGGTGAGATTTTATCATCTAGAAGTGATTGACATCAGGTATCCAGAGCAAGGATGGCTTCTTTTATGAAAATTTTACTGTTGCAGATTCCCAGAAATCTTTTCGAATTTATTCTTCTATGCTTTTGCAGGGAAATTTATAACACTTCTGATGCAGAAGTGGAAACTATCTGAATTACTCTAAAATATCTATGTTTTTTGGTGGATAAATTTAATAGACAAGTCTTACATTTTCTGATACTCAAGCTGTAATTCACTCCATTAGTTCAACTAGCCCAATCTCTTCAGAAAAAACCTCCCAGTGTCGGCATTATTCACGGGAGATGTTCTTATAGATAACACGCCTTTGATGGTTTAGTGGATATCTGGTCACTGTGATATTTTTGGGAACAAGCAAGCTGATGATATAACAAAAAGAGGTTTGAGGCTAGTTGAAACGAGGTCTTAAGTTTTTCGATGCTAGAATAACGAACTGCTTTGTAGGATATTTAGATCATCTATACAGATTCAAAATAAATTTGAATCTGTATAGATGATCGTATTTGATTCTTGAAATTTTAATCTAAAGTGATATACCTTTGGTGTGTCCGTTGAAACTATGTCGGTGTTCGATTATCTGGCAAAATAGTAATCTTTTTCGGCCTGCGTTCTGATAGTGCCAGAAGAAATAACTCATTTTATATGTGTTAATTACATTTGTAATAATTAAGCAGCTAATAAAATTTGAAATAACAAACGCATAAGACTTCTAAAACAATCTCTAGAATGTAATACAGTGATTCGCATATAAGTTGACAAAGAACAGACGACAAAAAGCAGAAAGAGATATATATGAGTTTTTAGGTAGACAGAAATGCTTTAGTTTAAAATATACCACCTAGGAGGAAATACACTTTTTTTCCTACATCAGTTGTCTTAAAAATTATTGGTGGCCGTAATAGATTAGTGGTCATGGTCTCGCGACCGGAGTTCCTTCGCTTACTTGTGGTTTCAAGTCTTGACGACAATAAAAACTTGCAGCTATGATGTATGTTAAATCAGTCGAGGTTCCACTTCCGACCATTGACGTGGTGTGAAAGTTTGGAAAGAAAGATGTGGATTCAGGTGCTTTCATCACTTTATCAAATTCAAAATTACGAGGTCCGCCACCCAAAAGCTTTGAGTATCTTCTAAGAATGATGTTAATAAATAATTACTGCTTCATTTTGAATTTTAACCAATACAAATAAAATTCAAATACACATCATTCTCTCTTATTATTATATTTGTATCGAAAATGTAAATACATTATGTTTCATATATTAAATTAAAAGCCTATTCTTCTTCAGAAGTTGATTAATTTATTCCTTGTTATTTATTCTAACAGTTTAAATCAACTTTTCCAGCTGATTAACTTCTACGAAACCCTTCTAAAAACAAATTTTCATCAATAACCCTCGAACTCAAGATATTTGCAAACACACACGCTCCGGATAAACAAACAACAGATAGCGAACGTTTGAGTGATTCCTGATAGCTAGCCTTTCTTCGGGATCCCTAATTACAGTTTTTTGTTGAGTAGTTCCAATGTTGATCTTCGATTAACAAAAGGTTATTATGTACGGATCGAGAGCCCAAGAGGGGAAACAAAAAAACACAGTTGGTTGCTCTCGAAGCGAACCTCCGAGTCCTTTACACAACAGATGGCAAATATTTGTTTCCTAATGCGCTACTTCCAAATCAATGAGTTTTCTACCTCAGTAATAACTCCCGGTGCAGCAATTGCGGTGAATTTAATGGCGGGCTCATCGATCAGTGTTCTGTTGTCAGAATTGTTATGAAGAAAAGGATTAAGCTGTGCACACTCTTACTGTAGATTAAAAGGGTTTCTTGTTGTTATTATTCGAAAAAGCTTCGAGGTTTAATACAATATTAAATGTTAAAATTATGTAATAACTTTAACGACAATGCGTTAAGAAGTATCACTCTTAAAAATAGGAAATGGGAATGAGGTGGTAATTTTGTTATGAACTGTTTTTCTATTTTCTAAAACGTTTTTCTATTTTGAGGTGATAATTTTGTTATGGGACTGTTTTTTTTTTTTTTTCTAAAAAGTCCATGAGAATGACGTATTTCATTTACCAAAACAATTGCCGCCATAATTGTTTGGCAAATGAAACCATTTTTCCTTCTTTGGAGCAGATTCACCTAAAGCAACTCATTATTTTCTTTGTTTCTTAGTTTCCGGTATATAAGGGTAAATCCAGGTCTTATTGACGGTAACAACTCTAGGGGCAGCAATCCGTGTTTGACTTAAACTAACCATTGAATTAATACAACTTAATTTTGGCTTAGTTAAATAAATGACATACAATGGTTGCTCCGACTTGCCTTAGTAAGGATATCTGATGCCATAAATATGCTTTTTGAACCATTATCGTATATGTACTTTCTCAAAAACGTTATTAATAAGCATTGCTTCATATAACATGTAAAAACATTGTATTATGCCTGATGATTTTGTTCAAGCAGCATATTTTATACTTTTCTACTCATTTGAAGAAATGGATGAACTTTCAATAGGGCATAATACTAAGAGTGAAGGAATTTCCAAATAACCCTGTCTATTTCTTAAAAAATACATATCGAGTACTGTTTGAAGACTATAATAAACAAAACAAAAATAATATTGAAAATGATTTATATACAATCATAATACATTGTAATTTATGGAATTCATCAGATGCTATTTTGCCAAATAAAGTGTAGGTTGAATATAGTACTTTTTGAAATTTTATTTGCTTTCGGGTTTAATTTTCTAACGACAGCCTTTTTAGCTTATACAATTGTTTAAATTAGTTACGTGTCTCTTTATAGATATTATACTACTTTTTTCTGTATGAAAAATATCCTCATAATTACTTTTGTCCTCTGAGTATACATCGATCAAACACAATTTTTTTGTTATCAGTCGTTTTCATAATTTAGACTTAATTTATATGATATTGTAATATATTCATTTGTAAACATATATTATTGTTCAAAATAACGTATAAAAGAGTAAACTGAATTATGAAAATTTGGAACCTAACTAATATTTATATATAGTTAAAGTATTCCTCCATTTAGAGAAACTATTTGTATGGTCATGATTTCAAACTATATTTATTTCGGAAAACATTGATTATTTTTTAAAATAAAAGAAATATAAGCTATTATTGTTGTGCTGTTTCGAATTACAACTCAAAAAGGAAGCTCTCTAGACAAAAATATTTCAAAAAAGAAATGTGCATTTCTACTATTGTAAATTATAAATTCAAACACATTAAATTATAAAAGAAATCAGTTTTGATAAGATACATATAAATGATATTTTCATATTTCCATCAAAGTAAGAAAAAGTTCACTTCTTCCTTTTATTATTTTTTTTTGATTCATTAAATAAAAACGTGAAGCTAAATCAGCAGGACCGTTATTTGACGAGCTTCTATTTGAAGAAATATAAGTAATGAAAATAAATAAATGTAATATATAAATATGTTTATAAACAATCAAATTACTGCCCAGAAATGATTCTTTTCTAATATTTATCGTAATGAATCTTAAAATTTATAACTGAAATTAGGGTGTTTTTTTTCAAGCCTTATTTTCCCTAATGTTAAAAATGTTATGTTAAAATCTTGTAATGTTAGAACTTTCGCAATATTAATAAGACCAAGTTTCAGGAGCATTTATAAAAACAATTCACTACTCATATAATCACAAATTATTTTGTGAGTATTTAATGTATTGCTATTATTTTAATGATATTTTTTATATTTATAATTAATTTTTTTAAAATTTATGTATGGAGTAAAAACATAAAAAACTCACATAAAAATGCTGACTGCACATCCAGACAATTTTTTCAAAGTGTTAACTTCGTCATTTTTAACATTAAAAAGATAAGGAAGTTTCAGCATGAAGAGGCTTTCTTAAATATAAATCTCAATTTTTAGAACTGAAGCAAATAAATAAAATAACATACAAGCATTTTTAATTCTCTATTTGCTTTTTAAAATGGGTTGCTAATGTATTTTAGAGGTTTTTTAGTTTAGATTTTTGATAGAAATTTCTTAGTTCAGTAAAATCTTGATCATGTTATCTATTTCTTTATGACTTATCAGGAAACTATATATTTTTTTCTCTCCAATATCATGATTACTGACTGAATGCTAAATTGTTGACTTGCACTTCATCATATTGTAATTAATATTATTCACGCAAGTGCTTCATCTGTAAAAGACTATGAAAGAGTATAAAACTTAATTTATGGGAAAATTTTAAATAAATTTTAACACAAAAATTGGGTTGTTGTTATTCATTTAAAGTAGATGCTATTTTTCCTTAAATAAATAAAACATTTTATTTGTGAGACTTATTAGATTCTACATAAATTGAAATGATTATATTATATGAAACAGGAATTATTGTGAACATCTAGATGATTAATAATGTAAGAATAAAAAATTTCTAATATATTAGAAGTCAATTTATTACGTGGTTAGTGATGTTAAGGTGTTCTGAACACTCCCCGTCCCCTTAATTAAACATTTCATTTCTATGATAAAAAAAACTACCTACCATATAAAATTAAATATTTTAATTTCTCCCCTTTTTATAATAATAGTATGAGAGGTTATTATAAGTTAGTTTTATATAGCAGATATGATAAGTTATGACAGTATGATTTTGGAATGAAAGTTTGAAATCATTATAACAATTGCGAAAACTCGCATAAATCCATAGTCATAGATACAAAGCGAAGCTTGAAATGATATACCAAATTATCCAAATTATTATTCTGAATCAAGCAATATAACATTTTTCATTTCTTTCATAGAATTAATTTTTGTTGCATAATCTTAAAAATGCTTCCATATTAATTAGAGTTAAATGAATTTTTCGTATGATGGTATCAAATGAACCCATTGAATTAAACAATCATTCTATTTTGCAGTTGAAGATATTGCCATCATTTCTACAGCTGAAATGATATGAGGATTATACCACTGTCGAATATTTAAATAACCTCCATTCTTCATCGAGGAGAAGGTTCTTATTTCCCGTCGAACTTTCAAATGCATTACTAAAATAAGCTATACGCCTCTTGAGAGACCTGATAAAACATACATTTGTTTCGAATTTGAGACGCCCTACATAGGGTAAGCAAAAATGTCATCAGAAGCTTACCAGTCATCCTGTAAATCTATATATATATAAGCGAAATACCACTGACTGACTCATCACGATATCTCTAAGACTATACAACCGATTGACTTGAAATTTGGTACAGTTACTCATTTTGCTATGTAGACGCTCACTAAGAACGGATTTTATGGAATTCTTAACCAAAATGTAGTTATCATCGGTTAATCTTTTCTTACCCATCGGTTATGTCATTTTGGCGACTTTATCGCCAAAAATTACATGAACAACGCCAAAAGGAATATATTTTTTTAAATGTATACTGTGTATCGCTACCAATTAAGTTTACTTGCAAGATTTGCGCGTGCGAAATGGAAAAATACCAAATAATTTAATATTGAAGCGCTGATGGAGGATTGGCAAGATTTTGGAGAAGAGGCTCTTTTTTGCAAAATATCACCAAATATCTTCCACCGCCAAGTCGAAGCATTTCAATGACCTTGCATTGTGAATTTTAAAAAGCTATACTATGGTAACCCCAGCTGATATCGCTCGCCAGCTGATTTCGGTTTTGCTGAGCAAACGATAATTGTTTATTGTTGTGGAACCTAGACGTAAGCTTTAAATTTATGAGAAAAGTATTTTATTATTAATATATTAATAATGATTGATAAACTACATTTGTAAATCTAAACGCAATGTAACGAAGATATTGAAGTTGGCTTTTAACAAATGAATAATAACGGTATGTTATTCATGTCATTAATAAAAAAAATAAGTAGCTATCAAAATATTTATTTTGATGTACGCATTAATTGTAACCTAATGTAAATATCATGCAAAAGTTTTGTTTCTGTATTTTGGTAATTTTTAGTTTTTGTTTTCTAGGAAATAAACATTTTTCATTTTTTAAAATGGCTGGATATTTTATTGTTTTCAAAATACAGAATTATTTTTAATGCTATGATTTTTAAGAGCTATTCTGTCTATTCAATTGCAGTTCCAGATATGCTGCTACCGTAAGAGTTATCCTTTTGCAAAAAGGATCACGTAATACGGGTGACTTTTTGCTAAAATTTTTTATTATACTTCATTTTTTTGTTAGTATTTTTTGTTGAATTTTAAAATAATTTGATTTAAAAAAGTTAATTTCGGTTATATTTTTTAACTTGAAAAGTATTTCATTGTAGGTTAATAAAAATTGATTTTTCATATTTACTTTTCAGTTATAGTTCTTAATAATGGATGTTGAATATATTTGGATCGATGGAATACCTACTCCTTTCAAAGTTTTTAAAATTCTTGGCGACGGAGCATGTTTATTTTCGTCTCTGTCTTTGCTGGTGTTCGGTAACATATCGATGGCGTATAAAATGAGAAATATTATTGTTTCTCACGTGTTTGACAACTGGGATCGGCTTAAATGCTACACTCAAATGCTATCTGGCGCCCCTTATAATACTAACGATTTATATTTTACCGAAATGTGTAAACCAAACACGTATGGGTCTATTTGCTAAATTATGGTGGCGGCAGAGCTATTTCCCTATCAGTTCGAAGTTTATCAAGGTGGCTGCCTTATAGCTTTTGTTGGGGAAACAATTCAGGGGGAAAAAATATTACGTTTTACGGGAAACTGTAATAGTTGTCATTTTGATGTTTTATTTAAATAGTTGGATTAACAAATAGAAGTAAAGTTAATCCTGGTTATGATAATGTGAAACAAAATGAAGAAAATGTGTCATCTTTAGTGTTTCAGCCTCAAGAAAATGTGTCTGTGTTAGTTTCAAAGACTCAATCAATATCTAACATTGATTTTTCAAGTTCAAGTGAATCAATTATTAATGATGTAATATCTCTTCAACTAAATAAAGGTAAAAGAAATGAAGAAAAAGATTCACAAATTCAATTAGATATAAACAAGTAAGACCAGCTGCTACAAAATATATTCAAAGTCATCCTGAAGAACATAGAGAAGCTGCTTCAAAATATACTAAAAGCCATCCTCAAGAACATAGAGATGCTGCTTCAAAATATACTAAAAGCCATCCTGAAGTACATAGAGCGTAAGAAAATACTTTTCTAATACCCCCCACGTGAATCAGGCAGCTGTAATTAAATACAATGATAAAAGATCAAAAGTTAATATAGCGCCATGGACTTCCAAAAATTTGTCTGGTTTTAAATATGAAATATATATTGACTGTTCAAATGATAAAATTGTCAGTATCGGAAAACATTTGCCCTGTTCGAGGTGCCGTGCTTTAAAAGGATAGAAGAACCTCCAGGAATGTGCTGGAGTGGTGGTCAAGTCCTGCTTCCTGTTATTAGATCCTTCCCTGAACCTTTGAATAGTCTTCTTAGCCATAAGAATCAGCTTTCAGAACATTTTCTTTCTACAATGCGCAAGTATAATGGATGTTTTCAGTTGACGTCATTCGGAGCAAAAGAATTGAAGGAAGGAAATTTTGTGCCAACATTTAAAGTCCAGGGCCAGGTATACCACAGGATAGGTAGCCTATTGGCTGAGCCTCCTCAACAACCTTCTTTTCTTCAGTTTTACTTTCTCTGTGATGATGAATGTGAAAGAAACATTCATTGTGGTATTTTCCCAGGTGTTAAGCCAGAATTAGCCAATTACAAAAGGAGCTACATGAACATAACAGGTATATTCACGATTTCAAAGCTGCTGTTGATTCAGTTCCTAAAGACCAAAAGGAGTTCAAGGTTATAATTAATGCCGATAAAAAACCATCTAGAGAACACAAAGGTCGTTTCAATGCTCCAATTTTCTTGATATTTAATGTATAGGTTCCAAAATATAATATTATCGTCTGCCCAGCGAAGCGGGTGGGTATCAGCTAGTTATGTATATAACAGTCAAATCTTTTCATGAATACACGGAAGCGCAGTTTTACTTGCTTTTGAAAAAGAATTAAGAAAATGAAAACTACTAAGAAAAATAAAACCGTAGATTTGATCAAATTTATAGACCCATGCAATTAAAAAGACACACATGCTGGGGTAAGAATGGATGAAACAGTAATAATAAATACTGCTGATTCCAAAAATTAACAACACACTTTTCCTTAGATATCCGTAACTACGTTATACACGAAAAAAAAAGTAAATTATTAAGCAAAACAAAAATTTAAAATAATCCGACTTTGTTAAACAAATATATTCCTACTCTCTCTCTCTCTCTCTCTCTCTCACACACACACACACACACACACACACACACACATATATATATATATATATATATATATATATATATATATATATAAATATATATATAACGAAATAATTTTATAAAAAGCTTGTATATTTTTAATAGGAAAATGTACAGGGGATGTACATTCAAAGAAAGTTCGTTTATTTTTTAATTTTTAAGCTGAGCTGACATTGTAGAAAAATGAAATAGCTTTTTGTACAGTGGTATTATTTTATAAAAAAACGGGACATCTTCTCTCTGATTTAAATTAATGGTATTTTTAAAATATGAATTTTGAGATTAATTACGTTTATAGTAATATTAAGGAGGTCAAATGATAGTAGATGAAAAGAAAAGAAGCTCCGAATCAAAGATAAGAGTAAAATAGGATTGGATAACAAATTTACTTTAAGAGAAGACATTCGTTTGGTGCAAAGTTTATTGAATTTAAGTAATTGATCTTACGGTTTAAACATTTAGATAAAGATTCCACTTACCTTTAGACGATATATATAATGGAGTGGTGTCCATGAGATTAGTTGTGGATTTATTTCTTGGAGTTACATTGCGTAATGAGTTTTATGTTAAAGCATATTGTATAGAGCTTAAGTGTTCACATAGTGCTTAATTCTCCACTTAGAAGTGTAATGAGTATCTGTTAAATAGTGAAAGTGTCTGTGCCAATCTAGATGATAAATCTCATTTACACGAATCGCCTAAAGGAATAAAAAGTTACCAGAAAGAGAAAGAAAAAATGAAAAAAAAAAAAAAAAAAAGAAAAAGAAAAATGATTAAGATTCTTCATGTACTAGTTAATTTGTAGGCTGTAGTAAACTTATTACGGTAATAATCAAAAGTTTTTTTTCCAGTCTGTAGAAAACATATTACGATAATACTCAAATGTATGTTTTTCTTGCAGCTTAGGTAATTTATTGGAAAGTAATAGGTTCTATTAATCATTATTAGCACTATTTACAGCTACAAAAATGCATTGTAACCCCCTTTATCAAATTTAAGGACAATTGATATAATCTACATCACATCTTTAAAAGTTATTTTTGTGTTCTTAGATATTACACGTATTTTAGTAATGTAATATTTTTCTCTTGTAATTATATGCATGATGTTAAATAAATTTATAAAAGGGCTAAAAGGAGTGGTAATAATTATTTAAATGGTTCAATTAAATAAATTAGAGGAAGATTCCGTTACCTTAGTTAAAGTTTAAAATTTAATCGTATAATTCTTTATATTTACATTGATATTTTAGTGTCAATTTTATTTTTGAATTTATTTTAAATTGAATACACAGAAGTCATTGCCCATCATCTCTATTTTCTTGTGACAAAACAGATGATTTGGCATTTACACGTCTTAATGCAACTTGTACTGTTTTGAAAGTTTTTTTCCTTATTTTATTCTTTTAACCTTGTTTAGCCTTAAGTTTTTGTATAATTTGTCTTGTTTTTATTTGATTTATCTCTTAATTATTTATAATATTACAAGTATATATATATATTTTTTTATTTCGGACTAGTTTTTTTTTTCGGTTTTTAGTTTCAGAAGTCAATTTGCTTAATTGGTTTATAACGGTCTTATATAACATAAAGTGAATTGGATACTTGTGTCTGTAATTTTAGAAACGCCTTTAAGAATCTGTTTCAGTTTTAATATATAGGGTGATTCATAAAGAAGTATACAGTTTCAATGCACTTTAAGTCAATAATAATGTAAGATATTTTATGTTACCTGCAACAAAATTGTATGGGATTATTTTAAATTTTGTTCCAGACAGTCACACATGTTCTATGAGTGACCCCTTAGTCATACGACACACATTGAACTGATAATCCATTTCTGACCAAACACATGTTAAAGTATCTAAATCAAATCCATCCATAGTGGCTGTGATACGCTGTTTCAGCTTCGCCAGATCAACAGGAAGGTGAAGGTGGAATATCGTGTCCTTTACGTAACCTTACAGGAAGTAATTACAAGGTTTGAGGCTTGAACTTTAGGATGATGATTGGTTAATTAGCATTTGTAGTCCACGGTTCCATAGGTCAGAGAGATGTTCATCGAGGTAATCTTACTAGCAGGTCAACCAGTGTGTTGGTGCAATATCCAATGGGTGAATTAAGTTGTTAAAGTCATCTTCAACTTTGGCATCAACCAAAGAATTAAAATAGTCAAAAAAGTGGCTAATGACAGTCTGCTCATGAAAAAATAAGGGACCGAACATTTTCTTTCTTGAAACTGAACTGAACACATGTACCTTAGGGTAATCTTTCATGTATTGCTTTATGAATTCGGGATTCTCTGTTCTCCCAAAACGAACATTTTGCTTGTTTACCTTCCTACTGAAGGGAAATGCTGCTTCATCGGTGAAAATTAAGTGACCGGCAAAATCGTCATTTTCAAAACGAAACTGCTGATTGGCGATGCAAACTCTGTCGGCTACTTGAGTAATAAAGTAGGTCATTCAGGACTTTTGCCTTTGCAAAAATGGCCCGTAGTCTTAAGACTTTCATGCCATTGATAGTTTTCTAGTTGGAGCTTCTTTTCCGAATCTTGATCAAAAATGCCATTGCACAACAGTTAGGCATTCCCGTTTTGCTAAATTCTAGAACACAAAAATATTTTTAGTCTACAGACGCTGCTATTTCGACTAAATAGTTACATGATATCCATGCTATTTACTACGTTACTTACTTTAAAATGAGTGAGTGAGTCTTTAACTTTAAGCGAGACACAAACTTTAAGAGTACATCTAACTTACGATTTTCTGAGGTGGTGCACATTTTTGACTGTTACTTTTTTACAGCATCTGAAAAGTATATACTTCTTTATGAATCACCCTATATTGTAGTTCATTGTTTTATAATTTTCCAATTTGCTGATTGACTTGATTTATATTCTTAGTTATATTTTTTCTCTTTAATATTGATGGCTTTCATATTATTTAGTGGCTTTGTTATTTTTTTGATTAATTTTAGTTCAAATATAAAAATATACTTTAGTTTTACAATTTTTATATGTGGTCTTTGATTTCACAATTATTCTATAATTTGCTGTACTTTCATGTACTTAATAGCAATAGTATCTTACTATTAACAATATTTTAAATTTTTAGTCTGTTTTATCATTTAAGTAAATTTTTATTTCATTATCATGCCGTTAATCAAGATTAATTTCAATATTCATATCATAATTAATTTTAATTTGATTATGTTTATTTCCTTAAATATTTATAATTTTCTTTCAATCGTTTTGCTTTAGTATTCGATATTCATAGAGTGTTTTCTGTTTGTTAAATGTTATATTTCTATTCACACACACACATAACATATATATTTCTATGCAGAGTTTTTTTTCAGATATTTATTTCTCCAGTGAAGTTAAATTACGGATTATATAGATCACATGATAGTAAGTGTAGGGATCCTTACGTATTTTAAAAGGAGTCTAACTGGACGAATGTGATTCTAAACTATTAGTTCAGAGTGTGGAAAACACTGATTTTTACACTTTTGGAAATCGTGTGATTGCATAAATAAAAAATTAAAAAGATCGGGATCATAAATAAAGTGATTAAAACAGTACTAGAATAGTAGAAATATAAAATGTTTCTTTCAATTACGTTAAAATTAATTGAATTTAAGAAATCATTACACACACACTCACACACACACACACATATATATATATAGTACATATTGTTTATGTATATTTATATACTGTTATTCTCAAAGTCATATCAGTAATTTTGCTTCAAATAATTGAGTATGTTAATACTTTGTTGAGTATTGCAAAATAAACATTAAAACATTAAATCATGTAAAAAAAATATTAAATCTTTTTGAAATTGCGTAAAGCAAAATTGTCTAGTAAATTAAATGAAAATCATTTGAATTCTGTTTTCAATCTCAGAAATATATGTAGAAGGGTTTAATTTCTCTATATTTAATTCATATATTTCTTTTTACGTTTTTATAACAAATCCTGTCTGTCATTTTGAATTAAAAAATGTCACTTTGAATTATGAAAATCTTTGAATTTTTTAAGAAAGCTATAGAATTTTAAAATAAACATAACGTGTTGTAAATGGGAAAAAGTTTTAAAATTGACATAATCTATGATATATCTGTTTCAAATTTTTTTTCGACGTTTTGTCTAACTTCTTAATTTTCAAATACGAAATTTATTTCAGTTTTGCTTTCTTTTCTTCTTAAACAACATATATTTAATGTTTTGTCTTTGGTTTTTTTATTATATTTTTATGTTTTTTGCATAAGTTATTGAAGTTAACTAAAAAGCAATTTAAATAATAATTTTGTTCTGGAAAAAAGTGTTTATTAAGATAGTTATTGTTATTTTAAAAGTTAAGATTATTTTTCCTGTCAAATTAATTTAATAATTTATTTATTTGTTATCGGAATTTTCTTTTAAGAAAGGGAAATTCATTCAAATTGGTAATAAAAATACTATCTAAGGTATAAAGAAATGAGCAAAATGAAGCATTTGTTAAATTGTGAAAAAAAATGTGTTGGATTGATTGAAATCACTTAGGAAGAGAAATGATTATAATTTTAACAAAATTGGATGCTTGATTTCAAAGTTCAATCGTAATAAACTGAGAAAGTTAATAAAGCGTTAGATCTCAGTTGGTGTGCATTTAATCTATCTAAAGATCAAAATATGTGGTGATTGTTGAATTATAAACATTTATCATTACTATTTGAATATATCGTTGATGAATTGAAGCTTATTATAGGTCAGTAGTTAAAAAAAGTTTATGTAAGTAGCTAGACAAGCAAATCGAAAAGTCAAGGGACAATTGAGCAGAGCGATGATTCGGCAATTAGACGATACTACCAAGAGTGGACACATAACGATAGACTTTACCACCTGTACGATGACGATCAATCCAAGGTGACAACATGAGTTATATAGGGAATGTCAGATTGTCTGTTACAGAGCTGGTTTCGTTACTATCAACAATCCAGGGTATAATGCGTACTCAAGTTAACAGTAGACCATCAACATACATATGAGAAAGCTGTATAGATGCTTTTTGTCACCGCCATAACTAATTAAGCATGTTTACCTTCAAGTGTAATAAAAATTATACCTGGATCCATTAAGTTAAAACTGAACCATTTGAGGAAGGGTAGATTTTAGAAATGGCACTAATACCATTTCCAAACATGTCCTGATGACCAACATATATTTATTTGGAAACGTCCAAGGAAATATAAGAATCATGCTACATTACAGGATACACACTCTTAACAAGGCATTATTTCTTTGTCAGTCGAAGTACAGCAGAAAGCAAACGAAATTCTACGATTTGCTGCGATATGATGTTCCTTTTATACCATCTCAGAAATACTTTTGAATGAGACAATAACTGGTTATACAGTTTACGCTTTGCTATGAAACTTACCTTGTTTTGCTGCTTCTCCTGATATCTTTCACGTATAGCACATTCAGAGCCTGATGGGAAGACATCCAATGCCATTTAATAATGTTCTTGATTCAGCCTGAAGACAGTGTGCAAAAATTCCTGCTAGTTATCATCCTATATATTTATTAGTCTACACACTCTAGGTAGCAGCTAGTAACCAATCCAAAATTAGATCAAATATTTACACTTTTTGATTTCCTATCGATAGTAAAATTTTCTGAAATGATTATTGCTTCTTTATCTATGTATGTCCATCGTACTATTTATTACGCAGTAATTTCATGGTACGTCAACTTTTATATCTTGCGTCGTATTTTTGAACGTATTTAAAATGTCACAGAAAAGAAACATAATTAAATTCATTACGATGTTTTTAAAAAAAAAAAAAAAACTTAAGTCATTCAATATGGAAAACTAAACTGAAATATAGAAGGAAATTGAATGTAGTTAGAAAAAATACACATCATATGAGTTCCCATAGTAGGAAATATGAATGTATGAACACACCACATATATATTAAAATTCTAATTTAAAAAAGATTATAAAATTGTTACAGTTCTAAATGTATCATAATAAAAATGTTTTGTATCATACGAAGTTTGGAAAGGAAGGATATGATTACATGTCTTCATAAAGAAAATGTTATTCGGTTAGTAAAAACAATATTTAATTGATTATATAAGAACAGCAAAATGGTTTTTTTTTTTTTTTTTTTTTTTTTTTTTTATTAACGTCGCACTAGAAGCAACACGAGGGCTATTGGCGACGGACCTCGCAAAATGGTTTGAAGATTTATGAATAATAAATTATCTGCATACATATTACGTAGAAAGAAATATTAAGATCATCCGCACAGCCAGTACAATGTTAGAAATACATGATATTACATAAATACAGTTGGGTCTCTATCGTCTTAAAGAAACAAAGTAAGATAGAAAAACAATGGGAAGAGTAATTACTGACTGAGTTTAAAAAAATGCGAATTAGTTAAGGTAATGTGATTTATAAAATTTCTGCACATTATTAGTCGAAAGACTTAGTCTTCATATTCGTTCAAAGAAACCCAGCCAAAATACTGAATACTTTGAATACTTTTTCGTTCAGTACCAGCCAAAATACTGAAAATAATTTTGAGAAATTTCAAATTAATTAGTTTGGTTTAAATCTGATGGAGTCCATAAGTTTTCAGATGGCGATAAAAGTCGTGAAACTGTAGATAGTTGACTGTTATCTGAAGGACTGTGTGTTATCTGGGTTCATATTTTAGGATCGATTGAACTTGTTCTTTTTATTTATATTTCTTACAAAATTTTATTATAAATTAAAACGCTGAGAATGACAGTTTGGATTCATTAAACATGTTTAACCTTGACTTTATTTGTAATGTTAATGAAGTAATTTAAATAAGCAATTTAAATTACTTCATCTCTGATCTTTCAATATTATTTTCGACATGATTATTGTTTTCTTTTTAAAATTAAAACTGTAATTTAATTTACTTTTATAATTTTCAAGTTCATTATTGAATTATATATCTTAAAATACACATGCTGTCTTATGATAAATTTTATAAATTTTATTTTTATTGCAAAATAATTATTTAATTTAATTTTTTATATTAGATTACACTTTTTCACTTGTACAAATTACTATATTCATTAATTTGTTTTAAAATAATTGTATGTCAAATACTTATGATTTTATCAACAAACATACAATTAAATAAGTAACACCTGTTTTTTGACTGTCGATGTCCGACTTACAGGTGGTCAGCTGTCAACATTTTACTTTCTTGTTACCTGTTGTCAAAATATTTCTCTCTAATTTTTCTTACTATGATGTAAATAATAAAAATAAGCGTCAGTGAGGAGGAAAGATTTTACTATGAATATTTAATTAATATGCCTATTATATCTAAATTACTAAACAAAGGTTAGAATTCATTTGATTTTAACTGAGAAATAATTTGATAATCTGTTTTCAAAAAGATAAAGGGAGTTGTTTTCATACTGAATATTGTATTCAATTTATTGCTTTTGGCTTAAATTGCAGTAAGGTGAAGCCTTGGCGACTGGCAAATTTTGGGACTGATAAGGATTTCAATTTGGCGAATTAGTGTTTGTTGATGCTGATAGCTTTTTTTTTTTGAGAAAGTTCAACATAGTCACATGTTTTTTTATTTATTTCTTTATCGCTATTCGTTAAAAGTAACAGACGATTTTCGAAAAACAGCAGGAGATATTTTACAAATACTTTATGTAGTTCTTTCTTTTTGCTTTTTTAAACTTTTCTTCCCCAAATCATTTACTGATGAGTGCCTTTGAGGGATTCCTTAATCATCCTTTTAATATGTCTGAAAAGTTTGAGTTGCGTCTTTTGAATGATTTGGAGAAAAAAAGTGAAATGTATATCTTACACCGATGCATCAATGAAGGTTTATTTTTGAAACGAATCGATTGTTCATGTTTTACAAAAGGAATGAATGAATTTATCCATCTTCACCAACCTATTCTAAAATTTATTTGTATAATTCTTACTACATACCGTTACTATATGTGTAAATTTCTTTAAGATAAGTATATAAAAAATTAATTAATTACTTTATTCTTTATATTCTATATGATATAGGAATTCAAATAATTAAAAAACATTATAATATAATTAATAGTTATAAATATTTGGAATTGTTATATCAATAAAATTAATTAGATATAATTACTGATGAGTATAATATAAATTATTATTATTTATCCAATGTAATTATACTTATTTTTAACAATTATGTAAAAATAATAATTTAAATATTATAATTTATAGTTATTATTTATATTTATAATTTAAGTAAATATAATTTATAGCTATTATTTATACTTATAATTTAAGCAAGTATAATTAATATATCTAATAATAATTTATGTATTTAAAATACTTCATTAGTAGTTAAAAATTGATGAATAATCTAATTGATGCTATAATTCTGATTGAGCTTCATACCAATGAAGACATACTATTTCTACGAGTACAACTCATTCCGACAGATACGGCTATCAAGTTCAAAATAGTTCAATTTCTAATGCGCCTGAAGTTCATTATGACTAATAACAAAACTTATCCTTTGCAATTGAGCAGTTTTAATTAGACAAAGAATGCTTCTTTCATAATGATTATTAGTCTCCTATTCAAGATTCGGTAAACCATTTGACCTTTATGCTTACGTTGAAAACGAATACATAAAATTTTGTCCATTCACTAGTTTTATAATAAAAAACGATTTTCATTGAAAAAAAAATATTCTTTCTTTCCTTTCATTCCACTGCAACGTAAAGTATGGTATTAAATTTAATGATGAGTTTTCTCGGTGAGTCTTTTTTCACTAAAATACTTTTATTTACTTCCTTAATGAATAATATCAGACTGAAACACAACGAAGCGTGTCCGATTTTAGCTAGTATATGTATACTATAAGTCTGTATTTAGTTATATATATATATGTGTGTGTGTGTGTGTAGTAAAAAATAAAAGAGTCAATATATAAAAATTTGCAAAGGATTAAAAGAAGCATTTAGTAAAAGCTATTAAGTAAAATTAATAGAAATAAAAAACAATAATAGAAATATTTCTGTATAGTAAAAAAATGAAGTAAAGTGATATTATATTAAATACTGTAATAACCAAAAATTAAAAATTTAAAATTAGAAAAGGAATTTTGAAATACAAGAAACAGTAAATAAAGCTTAATTAAGCTATAGATCAAACGAAAAAAATTGGAAAACTAGAGATATATAATGAAGTCTCAGATTTCAAAATGAAAGGTGAGGTTGAACGTGTATTTTAGAAACAACTGTCCGCGTCTGCAATTACTTTATATTAAACACGTAAAAACAACAAATTAATCAAAAATGAAACCTAATAATACCATAAAAGTTAAAATAAATATCTTTATGGTACTTATAACCACTAAAATAACTTTTTCAGACTTTTTTTTAAAAAGTTATGTAAATGAAATAATATAAAAATTGGTAAGGTAAGGAAGCCCTTATATATATATATATGGTATTTAAAAGTAATACTTTTTGTCCCAAAGTATGATACAGAATGAAATGATCCCGAAAAATAACTGGCAGTTTCAAGAAACCAATAGCAGTGCATTAAAGTGACACTATTTTTCTATCGATTCTGCAACACTCCTCAATATATTACGAATGATGGCTTTTGTATTGAGATATGAACTGATTTCTGAATCCGCTGAGACCCCAACGGGTACATAATTCTGTCCGAGCATCCAGACAGCATTCGCCTGAAGCGCTATAATGACGTCCAATCGATCAGAGTTTCTCAGTATTGTGGTTTTCTTCTCAGGACCTCGAGGAATATTTTTAATTTAGACAGCTGCTTATTGAATTGAATCTGAAGGGAATATGAACTTACGGAAAATGGAACGGTGCCCAAGTTTCTGAATTCTTTCCCCTTCAATTCGCAAGACAGTTTGAGTTTGGTGAGAAAATCTCTTAAATGGATTTGTGGCGTGGATGGATTGTGATAACTTTTTTATTAGAAATAAAAAAAAAAGTTCTTAACAGTATTAAGAATTTAAGATAAATTGTGATTTAAGAACTACATATTTCACGATTTGGCAAGAAATTTAAAGTGACATAAAATATTTTTCTGTACGTTATCAAAAAATATTTTTGTTCCATTTAGTATAATTCAATATTTAACTTAGTATGGAATACAGTACACAATTTAATTTAATCTGGCTTTTATTAATTTTTAATAGTACATTTTAATTAAATTATTTAATTGCTACATACTATATATATATATATATATATATATATATATATATAAATTTCAGTTCTGTATAATTAAATATTTCATTTTAAACTACGTGCATTTCTTGATACAAGTCACTTTAAATATCTTTATCTTCTTAACACGATACATATTCACTACTCAAAATCAATTTATAATCAAAACATTCATCAGATATTTTATTTATTGAATTGATTGTATTTAAACCGTTAGCAAAACACTAATGAAATTTATATTTCAATCTGAAAAATTGGAAAATAAATACGAAGATTTAAGTATTTAATTTTTTACAAAACTTAAATATTTCTAGATCGAAATCACCACATTATTTGACAAATAACAATAATTAAGCAAATTAATTCATTATCGGATAAAAAAGTGAGTGTGAGGAATGTTTTGTTGCGTGTATAATTAAAAAAGACTTTTATTTCAATCAAATATTTAGACCTTATTCTTTATTTAAGACACTAAATTAAAACAGTGTTTTCTATTATATATTCTTAAATTATGAGAAAATATTGAATATTCTAGGGAAATACAGGAAGAAAAGTTGACAATTTCTTATAATTTTTCTTTGTTTCATATTCGAAAAGAAATGCTTTATTATTTATCCATGTAAAATATTAGTGAAAGAACTGAAAACATATATTTGACTGAAAATCAAAGCACCATATAGCGTCTGACATTTTGTCATCGTCTGATAATTTGACTTTTCAAAATATGACTTTACTATAGATTTCTCACTAAACTGGAAAATTAAGCCAAAAACTCATCTTAACTGTCAGAAAAACATTAGGAAAAAGTTGGGAAGATGCAAAGTTTTTACACCATGTTTTATAATATTTTTTTTCAAATTAAAATTATCTGTAATGATTAAAATAGATTAAATGAGAATAATATCTCAAAAGACGCAAATGGTAGTTTATTTTCTTGTTTTTTTGATCCTCTAATCTAGCATTCATCCATAAATAGCATTTTAAGACATTCCAATACTTAAAGCATTCTCAATGTAATTATATTGTGACATATTCAATTTTTAAAAACAAATGATTTAATCTTAATATGATACTTTTTTTAAGATATTATCTGTTCAACTTATAAAGGCAGACGATTTAATTTAATGTGATACTTTATTTAAGATATTACCTATTCAACTTTTAAAAGCAGATATAATTTAAATTTAAAGTGATACCTTTTTCAATATTCTTTATTAAGATATATTTTTTTGGTAACACCAGATCATAGTTTTAATTTTAGATAATTTACTGGCAATGGATATGAAAAATAGTATTGAGTTTGGTTCCAAGAGGTAAAGACGAACGTTGAAAAATGGTGCTTGTTTAAAATTGTGTATCTAATTTATGTTTGATAAGATGTGCGCAAATAAATGTGATGTCCTGAAAACAAGTCATTTTTATTAATAGTCTTCAATACAGTACAGAATATTATTTGGAGGTTCCACCGAGATAATTGAAATTCAGATGTGTTTATTCGAATGGCGGTAATGCTGGTCTCTACAAGAAGAATTGGAGTGCGTACCTCAGTCAAATAATGCTGGTCTTCTGAGTTTCTAAATTGAAAATGAAGATATTTGGAATTGCCTGAAGAAGTTGTTTAGTAAAAATTACCTGTTGCTGAATTCGTTTTTTTCCTCTTACTCGAAGGATTATCTGGTAGTGAAAGTTCTTGGATTTCAAGCGCATTTTTTTTTCTTCTGCGGAATGTTTTCTGTGCTGTTCTGACATCATATACTGCTTTGTTTATTCAAGAATTAGCGTTATCTTTTCCGAGTGGCTTTCTTTAAAGCTGTTTTGTTTCAACGTTCATTTATCGAAATTATTTAATTTCAAATACAAGTTAAGGTTCTCCAACATGACTTTCTTAACTAAAAGTAGGAAATAGGATTTACAAGTGTTAGTTGAAGAATTGGGTTTGAATGTAAAACATGAATTTAAAATTATTCATTTATATAAACTGATTGTTGAAAATCCTGAACATAATGAGGCATTTACACTTCAATTACTTGGTGCCATTAAAGAAGAATGGGAAAGTAAGGAAAAACTGGAAAAAGAAGAACGGGAAAGTAAGGAAAAAGTGGAAAAAGAAGAAAGGGAAGAAGAACGAGAGAGGAAGGAAAAATTGGAAAAAGAAGAGCGGGAAAGAAAGGCAAAACTGGAAGAGAGAGCACGAGTTAGTGCCTTTGAGCTGGAAAATTTGGAACTGGAATTAAGAGCTGCAGGTATACCACCCAGAAAATCCATGCAGTTATCTGATCAACCTGTGAAAAACAAAATTCATGATGTCGTGCCATGTTTTAATCCTAAGGATGAAAATCCGGATTCTAAAATTGATGAAGATATTTTACCACCATCTAGTGAAGATTTTTCAATCAAAGTAAATTTGAAGGAATTCTGTACAGAACCACTTGCAGTCCCACCAGTAATTGTCCATGCAGAAAATGTTGAATCTGAATACAGGATTGAAAATATTGAACAAGTTCCAGAAAGTCATATTCATCGTGAACTGAATGAAGATTGTTTTGGTGAAATGAATGAAAATCCTGAAATGAACAATAAGGCAGATCAGAATGTCTCTTTTTCTAGATGTGAAATATCAAGTTCAGAGGAAGTAGATAATCAAGATAACACATGTTATTCAAAAAGAAAAAAATGCTGTAAAAAACTGCATTCTTCTAAGAAAATTTGTTCAAAATATTTCGTAAACTTCTCTAAATCTGATGAAAGTGTAACTATCGATAATGACAAGGTATATAAGACTAGTAAATGTGAAGGTAATGAATTAAATTTTAAGAAAAAGAGAAATTCATGTGAGAAAAAGAGTATCCTTTCTGGAAATATCACAAAGGAGTTTTCAGGAACTGAGAAGCGATATTCTGTTACAGAGAAAGAGTGCGCTGCCAAAGAAATTGCTGTGAAGAAACTACAATGTTATTTGGATGGGCCAAATAAATTCATCACCATGATGAACCATACTATTTTAGTTTGGCGTAAAAATTAAGTAAAATTAAATCCACAGCTTATGAGTTGGGCAATGGCTTTACAGTCTTATAATTATATGGAAGTTCCTGGCTGTGGCAAGAGTCATAAACATGTAGATACAAGTCTCACTCCATGGCTTGATTTGAGAAATTATATTTTGACTTTGAGTATAGGCATTTACTCTTTTACAAATTGGCTTATTGTTTGTATTGTTTTAGCAACTTTCTTCATCACAAATTGTATGTAATTCATATTCATTGTACATTTTCAAAAGCTGCATACCATTGAAAAATGTGGGTTTTCTAATGTCATATTTGTTTTAGTATTTTTTTCATTATAAATTATTGTTTTGTCTAATGTGATGATTATGGATATTACTTTTAATATGTATTCTATTTTAAGTCATAACAACTTTTTGTATAGATTTTTATAAAAGGGTTTTAATTAGTAGTATCTGCTGCAGACTAACAATGCCATTCAATACCTAGTGGAATTAAAAATATAAAAAAATAGTATTTAGAATTATATTGTGATTTTCAGTACATATACTGTTTGTTATTTACTGTATTTAAAAAAAAAAGTACTTTGAATTTTTGTTACGTCAAATATTTTGGAAAAAATTTGTATACCTGTATGTATTTATGTAAGAGATATTCTTCTTATTATTTATGCATGTTTATTATTGATTTTTTATGTAATTTGAGGAATTTAAGCTTAGCATATTAAATGATGTTGTTATAAGAGAACTATTCTATAAAAAATTAAGTTGCTAAGCAAATCAATTTCCGGAAATAGGAAGAAACAATAATTTAAATCTTAAGAAACTTTGATCTAAAAAATTTATTAAAGTTTATTTCGGAGGAGGGAGAGGTTGTGACATATTCAATTTTTAAAAACAAATAATTTAATCTTAATGTGATACTTTTTGTAAGATATTATCTGTTCAACTTATAAAGGCAGACGATTTAATTTAATGTGATACTTTTTTTAAGATATTATCTGTTCGACTTTAAAGGCAAACAATTTAATCTAATGTGATACTTTATTTAAGATATTACCTATTCAACTTTTAAATGCAGACGATTTAAACTTAAAGTGATACCTTTTTCAATATTCTTTATTAAGATATATTTTTTTGGCAACACCAGATCATAGTTTTGATTTTAGATAATTTACTGGCAACGGATTTGAAAAATAGTATTGAGTTTGGTTCCAAGAGGTAAAAACGAACGTTGAAAAATGGTGCTTGTTTAAAATTGTGTATCTAATTTATGTTTGATAAGATGTGCGCAAATAAATGTGATGTCCTGAAAACAAGTAATTTTTATTAATAGTCTTCAATACAGTATAATATCTAATTAAAAAAAATATGATTTTTATAGTTGGGATGTATAAAGAAAACAATTTATAATATTTCATTCTTAATAGCGTAATTTCACAGTAATGGCGTATATTTTTCAGTCGAGATGAATCATACTGTGAGTAACATTGAAAAGTGAGTTAAAGTAAAAATCATAAATAATATAAAATGAATAAAAGCATAATTCATCCATTTTTGCTGTACTAAGTTGACTTAGACTTTTTGCAATGTTCATTTTATCTTTTTATTGAACTATTCATTAGAAATAATACTTAAATAATTTTAAAATTTTGTTAATATTCTAAGTTAATGTTCTATTTTCTTATAATAAAATTCATATTATACACTCAAATTTCATTATAAAAGGCGGTATAATTTAATAGCTTAGTTATGAGAAATAATTTTAATAAAGTATGCAAGAAAATAACATAAATTTTGAGCAATATACATTTTTTAAAATTAAAATTTGGAAATTTACATTTATGGTGACTAAATTATTAAATTTTATCTAAAACTTGAAACTGAACTTAAAAATAAAATTTTATCTTCTGGCATAATATTATGTTTCTATATAATACTATGTGCAAGTGTTTCAAATTGTATAAGGATTTATAATGAATGAATAATGTTTACGGTTTTATCATGTAGAATGCATCTGGTAATATTGAAACTTTTTATAATTTGGAAATAATATATTAGTGTATAATTTTTTATTAATATTTAAAAAAATTTCAGATGTTATAAATATAATTAAATAAAATATAATGATCTTGAAGGAAATCTGAAACGTGCGGACTTCATAAATGAATTTGTGCACCTTACTTTTTAAATTCTCATACTTCAGTATCCAAAAATTTAAATGTAACGTTAATGCATAATAGTGGTTGCTAATTGCTCTCTTAATGAGTTCCGTTAATTAAAAGAACTTTTGCTTCTTTTTAACGAGTGGGTAATGAATGTTTTTTTTTCTGCTCATATGATATTTTACCTATTTCTTTTCATATATTTCAGAAATTCGTAATAGCTCAAGAATTAATTAAAGTATGGGAACTTAATTTTTTAACAAAATCTTAAAACCTCATTAATTTTAGAATTAAGATATTTATCGAAAAAATGTATTTATGTTCTTAAACTTTTATGTTTTTCTTACTTATTTCAGTTCGGTGCATTAATTTGTATACACGTGTTTTTTTTTATTTCAAATTTTCTTTTCTCTAGTATTATTATTATAAGAGACGAGCTTTATTTCTAACGAAACAAATGTTCGTTCTTAATTACACCCAATTAGTGTTGCCATAGTAGCAGAAAAGCCTGCCTTTCCACATAAGTGAACATTACTTTGAGTTGCAACAAACATTGCCAGGGGTAAATAGGTGATCCTCTTACAGGAAAGTAGAGTAAGAAAAACAATAATGAACACTTTCTAGAAGGAATGAGAAAGTCCAAATTACTATATTACATCAATCAACTAATGAGAAAAGAAGCAATAAGGTCTCAATGGTATAAAATAAATTGTATTTCATATTAAGTACTACCATTCTCATCTAGGTAATCAAACACAGAGCCAGAATCAGAAATCAGAGAGACGATCATTATTTTTTCTCTATAACAGATCTAGTTCTAAGATTACTTTTATGTAATAAAATTTTAAAATATTTATAATATTAAAAACAAATATATATATTTTTATATTTTCTTCATTTATTGCAAAAAAATTAGGGCAACTTCGAAAAGTATAAAATTATATCATTTAAAGAAAAGGAAAGTTGTAAAACAGTGCTTTTGCAATTTTATTAGATGTTAAAAGTATGCTCTCCCTAACGAACTTCGTTTTAGTATTTGCATACTTACTTTATCATTATGTGTTTCTTATATACAGAAAGTAGAGATTTTTCGTTTGTTTGCCTAACTTTTAGTCGTGTATACTTTCCAGTGAGCTTTGTATTTTGCAAAACATTTTCAATATATATTTTGATCGTATATCGCAAAATTCTTATTATTATCACTACTAATTCAAATGTACGTCAATTATTACAGAAATTTTGAAAATTAACATAGATACAAATGAGCTTATCATCTTCAAACAACTCATTTTACTGGTTATAAAGATATTGTGAGATGTGTGAGAGAAACGGTAACATTTCGAATTTTTAAAATTTGTAGGAGTTGGTTTCTAAAGAAAAATGTATAGTTATCTAGGATTAAAAATATTCTTGAATTTACATATAAAATTTTTATTCTAAGGGATTTACTACAGTTTATATGTATTTTAAAATATTTTGTATTGTAACTTTATTTTCGTAAATTATATAATGGAAACTTTTCTCACTTCCTGTCACAAGACCAATTTAAACTTGAATGAAAAAAATAGGGTAAAATTGATTGATTTATTGAATTTCTAAATACATTTTTATTTTACTATGAAATATATTTTAATGTTTACGAATTTAAAGAGGTTGAAGGTGAATTTATAAATAATGGAATGTGTGCTGTTTTAGTTCAATGTATTGCTTTACCGAAATTCTTGAGTTGGTATTTCTAAAGCTACATTTAATATAAAGGAACAAAAGGGAGAAAAAATGATACTTTAGTTTTTACTTTAGTGATTTTTCTAAGATTTTCTTCAGTAATGTTCGAAGTACGCCTAACAATAGCAAAATATGAAATTATTTTTTTTCAAGATGTATCCTTAATATGTCTTCTAAGTTTTTCAAATTTGAAAAAAAAAATTATTTCAAAAATTTTGAAGAATGAATATCAACAAAATAATAGAGTGGAGACTACAATTTTTGTGTTGCACATTAAGTTAACGCAGAAGAAAAAAAATGAAAGGTAAGAACTTTCCCGACATTTTATTTGAAATTTCTCTTAATGCTCTTCCTTCTTGATTTGAAACTATAAGCAAATTGTACGCCATCTGTACATTTTCCAGCAAAAATTTATTTCTTTGTAAATTTCCGTCAGATTTTTATTCTTATTTACTAAAAAGAATGTAAGATCAATTCATATCCCCAACAATATAAAAAAGACAGATAATTTTCGAAGGAAAAAAAAATAGGAATTTATAATACCTCCTCTTTGGAAAAAATAACAGTTGTTCTTGATATTTTTCTTAAGAAATTGTTACTTATTGACTGAAACTATTTGTAAACTTTCTTAAATAAGTATTGGCTAAGCAATTACTTGCAGCCCTATCTTGTAGTATGCACTTAATTTGTACATCTTATTATTAAAAAATATATGTGATATTCTTTTAAGTCTAATACAACAAAGTAAATAAATAATTTTTCTTATACAACAAACTTATTAATAATTAATTTCTTTTAAATTACATGTAGAAAATTAATGAAAACCTTTATATCTATAGAATTATAAAGATCTTAAAATTTATACTTATAAATAGCATAAATCTATTCATCTATCAATTATTCATCTATTCACTATATCAGCACTATTTTTAAAATGTCAGAGTCCTTTAATTAACTATAATATTTTGTAATTGTTTTACTAGAAAGTTTAATATATGTTTTCAAACCATTATTTACGGTTATACACACACACACACACACACACACACACACACACACACACACACACACCACACACACATGTAGCAATATTGTGTGTGTGCTCTCTCTCATGTTGATGATGATGTGCTCTCTCTCATATGTAATGACTGCTCTCTATATTGGTATTGGCCCACATCTCTCTTCTTCATAATATATGTGTGTGTATATCCTCTGTATTGACTGTATATGTATATATATATGTATATGTATGTATAGTAGTATTATATAATATATCATTATGTATATAATAATAATAATATATCTATATGTATTTTTATATAATAATAATATATAATAATATGCTCAGCAATGATCACGATTAATGAAATTGGTATGTATTTAATCTTTAATTAACTTTATTATCATTATTACTATTTTAAGAAGTTTTACTTTTTGCAGTACTTGAACCAATATTCACAGATTTCATTTACTGGCAGTTCTAAGGTAGTTTGGCAGATGGTAATGCTATTATTTGCCTTTTATTTTCCTATATATAATTGGCATTTATTTGGCTATGTTTCCTTTACATTTCTTTAATCATTGTTATGACCATATATGTTTTTTTTTTATATTTCATGTTGTTATTTTTGGATCCTTTTGGTTCTGTAAGTAATTAAAAGTTACTTAATATTAACTTTATTTACTATTCCATATCCAGTATAAGCCGTGAGGGAGCCTTAACCTTTGGATTGTTTAGTTCTAGAATTAATTGTTTAAATGCATTATTTACAATTAAGGGACAAAAATTATGAATTACTAATTCAAGATAGGATAAAGTTAAAGCTTTGAAGAGCTGAAAATATCTTGAGAATTCAAAGCAGTCCACAGTTACAAGCTGCAATTCACTTCCTTTACCTGAACAGTCATGTCTGCCTGGGATGGAATTTTATAATTTTTAATTCAATTATTATGATTTTTAATTTTGTAACTTAATTGTTAAATGTGTTTCTTCTTTCTTTGGTTTTAATTTTTGATCTTTTAAAATTAAATTTTTTGCTATAGTTTCACTTTTCTCTTAAAAATGGTATTGCTTTATTTTTTTAATGGCGATAAAATCTTTATAGATTAGTATTAAAACTATTGATGCAAGGAAATTATCTTTATTTATTGGTTAACCTATTTATTTAAAAAATTACTAATTAATAATTTTCTATTTATTTAATTAATTATCTTTTATTTAGAAGATTTAAAAATTTAAATCAAGTACAATATGGTAAAAATTTATAAAAGGGGAAACGTTTACGATGATAGTGTCTCTATATCCACCATGTTATTTACTAAGTCATAAAGAAAGTAGCAAAAGTTCTTTTTTTCCCAAGTTATATCTTTTGCCACAGTGCCAGTTTCTTTGGCTTCAAAAGGCAAAGTTTTGCTTTTCGAAGTAATTGGATTAAAAGTTACGTACAATCATTTTTCTACTTAAATCAACTGTGCGTTACTTATCAAATTCTTTTACCACAACCAATCCAACTCGTCAGCCATTCTTCGTGCTTTTAGAAGGCACAAAAAAAAACGAAAAGATACCAAGCCTGTATCAGTTAATGGTTTAAAAGCAAGGGTTGTGAAGTTTGAAAAAACAGTCACGAAAACACATACTACAAAATACAATAGAAGAAGATGCAACAGTGATTGACGGCAATGCACATTAAAATATTGATCCCTGGTTTGTTGAAGCATAACATAATCATGGATTTTACTGGGGATTCCGACTGGCATATCCTGCTCCTTCTGTTGTGAATGCTGTGTACAGATACAAGATGGCGCACACAAATGTCTTCAGCATTAACCTGATTTGAATGTGCAAATTAAAAGGCACTTTTGTTTCAGTATTTATTCTGTACTTTTAAAAACTCTTTTTTAATTCCCACTGAGCCACCTTTTCCTCTACCGAGGACTTTTAGAACTATTTTTTCTTGGAATCCTTTTCCCCCTGTTTGTTTAATCTTCCTATTACATTTGAAACCATTCTTGCAATTAGATTACCCTACAGAAAACTCTGAGCACTGTCAGTTTAATTGTGTGTGTGTGTGTATGTGTGTGTGTGTGTGTGTGTTTGAGAGAGAGAGAGAGAGAGAGTATGTACATATATATATGTAATATATATATATATGCCTGCACATACACAAACATATATATATATATATATATATATATATATAATAATAATAATAATAATAATAATAATAATAATCCCTCTGTCTTACTCGAATGGTACTGTAATTTTTTTTTTATTCTAAAAAGTTCAGGAAACGAGGGAAGGCAAGCAACGAAATAAAAATTCATGCTTACGAAACCCCGAAAAAAGAAGTGACATAAATTATTTTTGACTTTTACACGGCCTCTGCTTAAAGTTATGTGTGATAAAAATGATTACTGCCTGAAAGTAAGCTCATAAAAATCTAAGAAAAAACAGAAAGGAAAAAAATGACATTTACAAAAAACGAAACGTGATGATAAGTGGGATGTACTTGAAAACTTAGAAGTGTTAAAAATGTGAGGGTGGGTGTTGTTTATATGGTGAATGCTTTCACATATTTTTAAAACACTTTGCATTTGTTAGATTAATGTGCTGTCTTTTGTGCCTGTTAGTGAAAATTTATTTCATGATAAGTTTCAAAATATTCAATTTGCTGTGCAAAAATTGAGATTTATTATTAATTTACGTGATAATATAATAAGGTTACCACCATCATATAATAATTATATTATTTATAATATTCTTTTCTTCATATATATAAATATGATCGGTAATAATATTGTTTTGTTTTACCTTCGTAATAAGATTAATACTCCAAACGTTTTGAATTTCATCTCTAGCGTACAATACAACAGGTGTATAGAAGGAAAATATGCATATTAAGACAACATAAGTATTAATAGGTTCAATGGTAAAAATAATTGTATTTTTCTGAAAGGGTATCAAATGTTTCAATTAACATACTCTAATTTTTTCTCTCTCTTTATCAAATACAGACGTGCCTTAAAAATATTTTGAGGATAATTACACTTAATAATATTTTCAAAAGGTTCATGGTTTAGTAATATAAATCTCATCATT
>BMAW01087586.1:5666-17900 GCA_019974015.1 Nephila pilipes
AAAAAAAATCGCATGAAAAAGTATATTGATGAACCGTGTTATTTCAAAAATGCGTAAAAAAAGAGTTGGGTGTATGTTTGTAGAACAGGGGTGATGAGTTTGTACATCCCGAATCTACGCTGGCTTAATCTTATACAAAGGGCTGGTTTGTCTAGGGAAGTAATTCCATTACTAGATTCTATGATGACTTTGTATCAATTCAATGACGAGGCTCAACTTGCTTTACTTGGCTTTTTAAATGGAGAGATGAAGGAAAAATATATACACATTAATCTATATACAGGTTATTTCTATTAGGAGTAAAAAGTTCTTCTGAGATAGATAAATGGCAGTCTTATTAATTTTATCCTCTATCGGCGATGGGCATTGGAACGCACTCTGGCGTTCGGAGCTTACTTTCTATGAGGGTAATGCGGAGGAGAGGAGAAGTGGAGGAAAAAGAGAGCGAGAACGAAACGTCACTCAGTTTTGTTCAGGAATAGGGGGTGCTGCACGAGCTATCATATGAAACTGATTCGTGGTGCCCTCTATCGAGTAACTGAGGAACTGGTTTACAGATTATTTAAAAATACAATTAATTCTTTGATAATTAGCTGGAAACTCCTACAGAATTCGATCCCTCCAAATAGAGCTGGCCTCCAGCTATACTGGAATTTGCAAAACTTCACTAATTATATTTCATACTTTTCAAAATAACTGATAACACAAAAATAGTAGAAAATTGAATTTCAAAACTTTTCAATATTCTACATGGAGCAAAATATGTAATCAATTTTTGAAGCACTTTATCATGTAGGAATGATGAAAATACTGATATAAAACAACTTAAAATATACTCATGGACAAAAAAATTAGCGCACCAAGAAATAATTATGGGATCGCAACGAAACTTATCATGAAGGTACATGTCGGAGAGATATGCAAGTGATTAGAAATGCAGCGTGATTGCGCATTAAGTATAGCCGGTAGAGGGCGTTTAACGTCGTTCTCCGTGGAGTATAAAACAGGTAACCAAATCTTGTTTGAGTATGCTGAATCGTTTACAAAGGAAGAGCTGAGGTAGACATGCCATTACGCCGTTTTGGAAGACAATATGAGCAGCTGTCGCAGTTTGAGAGGGGGAGAATCATCGTCATGATGGAAGCTGGGTGGTCAGCTAGGCGAGTAGCTCGTCAATTAGGCCACTCTGATTGTGTTGTGAGGAGGTGTTGGGGCCAGTGGATCCGAGAGATGTCATTTACACGAAGACCAGGCTCAGGACGCCCTCGACAGACCAGTCGTCGAGAAGGCCGCCACATCGTAAGAAATGCACGCTTACAGCTAACTGCTTCATCGGCCGCCATCCAGGCGCAGGTAGCACCTTCACTAGGGGCCTCTGTGTCTTCTCGAACCATACGAAGGTGCCATGCTGAAGGACATTTGGAATCGAGGCGCCCATTACGTGTGCTGCCCTTGACGCCTACCCATCGACGTCTCCGTTTGGAGTAGTGCCACGCACGAGGAAACTGGACTGCAGTGAAATGGAACCAGGTCGTCTTTAGCGACGAATCCAGATTCAATCTCAGCACTGATGACAATCGTGTTTGTGTGGGGAGACTCCGAGGTGAACACCTCAATCCTGCCTTTGCTTTACAGCGACACACCGCTCCCACAGCTGGTGTGATGGTATGGGGTGCCATTGCCTACAATACACGGTCACCCCTAGTATTGATCCGTGGCAGCATGACAGCCCAACGGTATGTCCATGACATCCTGCAACAACATGTGTTGCCACTCATGCAACGGCTCCCAGGAGCCATTTTTCAACAAGTCAATGCTCGGCCTCACACGGCAAGGGTGTCACAAGACTATCTCCGCACTGTTACTACCCTTCCTTGACCTGCCCGATCCCCAGATTTCTCCAAGACTGTCTCCAATCGAGCATCTCTGGGATCATTTGGGGTGGCGAGTTGGGCATCCCACGAGTTTGAACGAACTAGAGGCAAGGTTACAGCAAATATGGAACGAAATGTCTCAAGACATCATACAGAACTTGTATGCCGCAATGTCCGATCGTATCGCATCGTGCTTTCGCGCTGCAGGGGGTTCAACTGGGTATTTAATCCTCCGTTCTTTTGCCTTTTTCTCTGAAATAAATTATCCTTTTTCTTTGATTTTCTAATTATTTATTTATATCAAAGAAGTCATTACGTATGTAAAATTTCGTTTCACTTTGACGACTCCTTCTTGGTTAGCTAATTTTGTTGTCCATGAGTGTATAAATAAGAACATATAGAAAATGTAAATAACACAAGATAATATGGAGGATATGAAAAATAATAACATAGCATAAAATTAAATCAAACGAGCTTCACCAAATAATATTTATCTACGTTTGATATTTAAATGGTGTCGATAGAAAAATGTTTTATCATATTTGCGGAGGTGATTGTAGAATTCGAGATGACCAACTTTTTCTACTACATATCTATCGTGAGGATTGACTTTGGTGATTTTGAAGAGTCCTAAGAATTTCGGTCTTAGTTTTAGTCCACCTCCAAATTTAGTTCTTTGGGTGGCTACCAGATCACCTTTTTTGTATTCCGGACCTTTCTTTCTTTTCTTGTTGTAAGTTCTCCGATTTTTTTATCGTATTTTTTCTATATTCTTTTTAGTGTCTTTTCCTAAGAATTCTTGTTGTTCGTGTAGTTCTTTGAACAATTGTTCGAGATGCAAGTCTTTAATTCTAACATCTTCTTTGTTTCTCATTCTAGTACCAATTAAAAGTTCGAATGGTGACCATTTAGTGCTTCGACAGGTTGCGCTGTTAAGGATTCTTTGAAGTCGATCAATATACTTGTACCATTTAGTAGAGTCGCCTAAAGCTAGTTTAGTTAAAAGTGGGATAAGTGCACGGTGGATTCTTTCAACTTATCCATTTCCTCGTGGTACACCAGTGGCAATTTGTAGATATTGAATACCTACTTCTGTACATTAATCGCTAAACACTTTCGAAGTAAACGCTGATCCTCTATCGGATATGATTCTTACGGGGTTTCCAAAGGTTTTTTGTTGTAGTTTTAGCTTCTCCGGAGTGTTTCCAGCTGACACTGATATTACAGGGTACAACCAAGTGAATTTTGTAAAAGCATCTATAACAGTGAAAATGTGTTGATAATTCTTATTTGTTGATGGTAACGGTCCTATGAAATCGATATGGTATGTGCTTAAAGGATTGTCTTCTTTTGGAATAGGATTTAAAAAACATTCTTTTTTGCCACTCTTTCTATTAGCTAAGATACATGGTACACAATTTATTATTACGTTCTTTACTAACTTCGTTAAATTTGGAATAAACAATTCTTATTTGATGATCTCTTCTTTTTTGCTACTGAAAAAGGATCATTTTCGTGGGCTAATTTAATTAATTCAATTTGCATGTCTTTTGGAGCTACTATCAGTTCTCTACCGTTTGAGTATTTGTAAAATATTCCATTTCTTTCACAAAAAAAAAGTCTTCTGAATCTTGTTTTTCTAGTATCGACTTCAATGTTAAAATGTTTTCATCTTCTTCTTGGGCTTTCTTTAATTTTGCTGTTAGAGTGTCATTGCTGATTATCATGACAGGATGTCTACTCAAAGCATCTACGTTTTACATTCTAGTTCTTGTTCAATGTTCGATTTTGTAGTCTAATTCTTCTAATTGAACAGCCAATTTGGCTATATGTGTAATAAGGTCTTTTTTATGCATGGTCTTTTGGAACGCAGAACAATCTGTGACTATTTTGAAATGCTGACCTAAGAGGTATACTCGAAACTTCTTTAAGACTGTTATAATTACGAGTACTTCTAATTCATAACTGTCATACTTCTCTTCAGCTGGACTTGTTTTCTTTGACATATAATAAATAGGATGTAATTTGCGATCGTCGGCTTCTTGTAATAAAACTGCTTCGTAGCCTAATTTACATTGCGTCCGTGTGTAATTCGGTTCTTCTTCCATATTTGTAAATGTGTAAGTTTAGTTTAGTTTAGTTTTTATTAACGTCGCACTAGAAGCAACACGAGGGCTATTGGCGACGGACCTCGTAATTTTGAACCACGGTCAAGCGACGAGGACGACACATGAGCTGGCAACCCCCTCTCCTAACATCCACACCTCTCCAACGAGAGGACTTTGGGCCCCTAACAGATTTAACGTGCATCAGCCCCGGCTACACGGCGGGTCTTTGGCGGCCAATGATCGAACCCGCGACTGAGCGAAAACCGCCGCCGCTAGTCCACGACCTTGACCACTAGGCTACTGCGGCCCTGTAAATGTGTAAGACTGGACTTCGAATGCTTCTTGCTGTTCTGTTCCAAAAACAAACGGAATTTTCTTTCCTTGTGATGTCGCTTAACGGTTTCGCAATTTTCGAGTAATCTTTGATGTATTTTCGGAAATATCCTATTAATTCTAGAAAACTTTATACTTTCTTTACGGTCGTTGGTTCGGGAAATTTTGCAACTGCTAATGTCTTTGCGACTGAGGACTCGATGATTCCCTTCTCTACTATGTCACCTAAAAATTCAACTTTTCGCATTAGGAACTGACACTTCTTGAATTTTATCTCCAAACTATATTTCTTTGCAACTTCGAACACAATTATAAGTTTTGGGAATCCTTCCTTTTCATCGTTTGCTGGAACAATAAGGTCATCCATATACCTTACTAAAATTCTTTTACGTGTAATGTCTCTGAAAATGCTTGTGACAAATCTCTAAAAAACACATGGGCTCGTGCTTAACCCTAAAGGAACTTAGTTGAACTCGAACTGTCCATGTGGAACGATAAAAGACGTGAATTTTCTGGAATCTTCATCAACGCTGACGTGGAAAAAAACCTTTTCGTAATTCTAACGTGGAGTAAACTTTTGCTTTTTGCAGCGTATCTAAAACATCTTCAATGAGAGGTAAAGGAAATTTATCTTTCACTAGCTTCTGGTTGAGTTTTCGGTAATCGATGCACATTCTCGATTCATTCCATCTTTCTTTTTGACCATTAAAACTGGACTGGCGTATTCTGATGAGCTTGGGTGTATGATGCCTTCTTTGAGCCATTCTTTTATTTGTTTATTTACTTCTCTTTCCGTAAATGCTAATCGGCGAGGTGATTGACAAACTGGTTCATCATCTTTTAAAATAATTCGCATAGTGACATCGGTGCTTGCCGTCTTTTCAGGCTTGTAGCTTTCTATCATTTTCGCAAGTTCCTTTTTGATCTCAGGATCTCCTATGTGATTCAGATTATATATATGTGTGTGTGTGTGTGTGTGTGTGTAATGTTCAGAGGATTATTTAATAAACATATATAATACAAACTAATAAAATGTTGCAAATCTATATTACGAAATTAAATGGCAAAATTTTGGTGTTTCTGTGCATGTTTTGTTCCGTATTTTCTTACAAAGTAAATGTTTCACAATGGAATAATTTCCCTGTTACACGAAACAGAAATAACTCATTTAGATCAGTTAAGTGTAGAATTTAATTTTACTCAGAATTTTGAAGAATTCTTTGGACTTTGCCCACAACAGGACCGTTATTTGGTGCAAACATCGTTCTTCTTTCTCCTTCCTATTCATTCTCGTTGCACATATGTATTGTGTATTGTGATAAAATGCCACCTGTCGTGAAGACTAAACATGTGTTATTAGTTATTATATGATTTATTTGTAAATACTATGACCCAGAATATATTTAAAAAGGAATTTTATTACCTCACCCTGAGAATTTCCGTTTAATAATCATTTTAAATATTTAATGTATAAAAAAAAAGAAAAGAAAAGGGCTGAATGAATTAAAGAAACACTTTTGGAAAGTCTTCCGTTTTCCATTTCGTGCGACTTTGAAACAAATGTAAATCAAAGAACTAAAAGAAAGCATTTTAGAGAGAAAGTGACAAATGTAAATCTCATGACAAGATTAAAAGTTATCTGGCTTCCTCACACGCCTGATGACAGTGTTCCATTTACCTACTACTATCCAGAAACATTTAATCTGAAAGAAAATGAAGAGAACATGCTGATGAGAAAGAGGGGAAAAAAAAGAGGTTAATGCTTAACCTTGAACAGCAATAGCAAGGGTTGCGCAAGCCACATCCGTTTATAGAACATTTTAAAAAAGGATGGTTGAAAAAGTCCTTTGTGAATCAGTTCTTCGGTCTCTGGAGCAAATGAATTAGTTCCTGTGTGTTATTCAATCCTCCCTTTCTGTTACGAAACAGAGGTAGGCAAGACTTCACATAACGTTGACTTAGCCATAAAGCAAATGGTGTGATTTGAGTCAGAAAAAAAAAAAAAAAGAATTCGAATTTTAGTTTATATTTCTCAGAGTAGGGAAATCTTTCTTTTTTGGTACCTGTTCCTTCCGAGATTCTGAATCATTCTTACCTGTGCTGTTAAAGATTCACTGCCAATATTAGTAGCAACTGAGTCATGAGTTGTTAATAACAGTCACTCAGGCTTTCTGCACAAAGATTTCGACGCAATTCACTAAGTTCCGATCAAAAATAAAACAGTCGTCAATTTTTCAAGGTTGGGGCTATGAAAAGATAGTTTTTTTTTTTTTAGGATGGAATAAACTGTCGAAAACAAATTGCATTCAAACTTCAGATTCACAATCATTCCCACCTGTGTTGTTAGATTCACTGCCAATGAATATTATTGAGTCACGAATTGTGAATAACAATCATCCAGGTTTCCTTTAAAAAAAATTCGACGCAATCTTTTTTTGTTCTGATCATAATTAAAACAATCGTCAACTTTTGATTTGTGCCACGAGATGATTATCAATTTCTTTTTTTTAACATCAAATAAAATGTCAAATACGAGGTGTGGCTATTAAAAAACGAGACTGACGCTAAAAACATTTTATTTTGATGTCATACATTTTTATTATCATCACCTTCAATATACTCTCTTCTTCTGTCTTCTTTCGGAAGAATGCCGGAAGTCTTCTGTCAACTACTGCAGGACGCGTGCACGGATAATGTGGAATGAGCCGGCGCATAGCCATAGTGGAAAAATTTACTGAATGGATTCTTCTTCAATTCTTATAGTCACAGCAATCGCACGAATACTTTATAGATGGTCAGATCCAGCCAGATTAATCATCTTCGTTAATCATTTTCAAGGTCTTCTCGGACATCTTGAAAACGCTTAAACCACTCACAAGCACTCGCACGCGATAAACATTCTTTGTCACACACTTCTTTCAATAAATTATAAGTGTATGACAAATAATATATTTGAAAAAATTATAAGTGTATGACAAATAATATATTTCAATAAATTATATAACAAATAATATATTTCAATAAATTATAAGTTACACTTATAATTTTTCCTTCGAAACAGAAAAACAACTCCAGTCGAATGAAGGCTATGAATTAGAAAAGAATAAAAATTTGTTTACAGAAGCAAGTTTTAGTTTAGTTTAGTTTTTATTAACGTCGCACTGAAAGCAACACGGGGGCTATTGGCGACGGACCTCGTAATTTTGAACTTCGATCAATTGACGAGGACGACACCTGAGTTGGCACGCGCCTCTCCTAACTTCAACACCACGCCAACGGGTGGACTTTGGGCTCCGACAAATTTAATGAGCATCAGCACCGTCTTTAGCGGCCAAGGCTCCAACCCGCGACTGAGCGAAAACCGCCGGCCACGAATCTGAAACCATGATCACTAGGCTTCCGTGGCCTTACAGAAGCGAGAGACACTGCATTCGAAAGAGAAGTCTTTACGCTAAGCAGCTGTTGGTCGCTGCCGTTCGGCGCACTCTTACTTTTTCCATAGCAGCGTCAGTTTCATTATTTAATAGCCATACCTCGTAGAAATTGTCTTCAGTCGCCAAATTCACTAAAAATACGTTCGAAATTTTGGCTAGTGTATTGCACTTTGCCATTCCAAACGATTGTTTTTAATTATAGTATTATCTTTGGGAAAAAATATTTTGTAAAATTTAATAAATGTAATTGAATTTGTCTAAAAACTTTGACGTAGTATGAAGTTTCGTTTTTAATGTTACCTTAAGACCAAAAGACAAACTCTAGTTTTAAATCGATTTCTACACGAGTGTGTAAAAGGAGGCGTCTTAGAGTCCGAAAAATACAGTATTTGTAATAATATTAATTATAAGTTAATTCATTCTTTCGTAAAGGTTAGGTTTGGCAGAGCTACACTTGATTCTTTTTGGGAAGTTATTGTTGAAGTGGTTCTTATAATTAGGACTCTGTAAGGTGGGGTAAGTTTTATAAAGAGATTCTGTTGGCAGTAAACCTGTTCACCGATAAACAGAGAAATTGCGAATTTTAGGCTTAAATTGTTACCAGTAAATCTACATTGTTTTCTCCGCTAATTCTGTAAGTTATTGAACACTGCTATAATGCACGTTTCTTTCATTATCTGCAATTACAGTATCCATGAAAGAGAACTTATTAATCCAAACAAAGCAGAAATACATCAGAATAAACAATATCTGGCACAAAATGCGATGAACATTAATAAAATAATACAAAAATGTTGTAGTGATTTTTACTGGAAAATATTAGTAGGAAATATATTCGAATAGTGTATAATTATTAATAGTGTATGACCAATTAGTATGGAAGGAGAGAGGGATGGTGAAGTGTAACGGCGCAAGAGCCATATGTGACCATGTACGTCAAACAAAGAATAATTATGACCTAGGTGTTTGAAAAAGAGGAAAGAAAATTGAAAATGATTGTCAAGGAGATTCGGAAATAGAAAAAGATCGCTAGGATATTGCATCACCATATTTACTTAAGAGAGTCCCCATGGGAAAGAAAAAGATCACTAAAGGGGTCTCTGGGTCAAGATGCCCGTACCCACCTGAAGAAGATAAGCCCCTGAGGGACAACAAATATTGAATCTGAGGCAGCCTTTTATACGGCAAGATTATTTTGTACAAAAATTAGAACAGATTTAAAGGACCAAAGAGCTGTTGAGTCATAATTCTTTGGAGTTTATTTCAAGAAAGTATAACAGCAGGCTATTGGACGCTTGGATTTAAACATGACCATTACGAGCTTATTTTAAAAAATTTGTTGACAAATAATTTGCATATTTAATTATGTATTTTATTGTTCTCATTGGGAAAATTTATTCATGCAAAAGCATTACTTACAAAATGTTATTAAATTTTTTTATTTAGAATATTTATATTCAATTTATTTTCATACACTTATGTCATACAATGAAAATATGAACTAAAATATCTTTTGTACAAATTTTCATTTTATACTTACGGCTTAAGGAATCACCCAGATGATTTACCAATATATCGGCTTTATTTGAAAATTTGACCGAATCACCGATAGTAGAAAAAGTCCTTAAATTTGAAATCACTAGTTTTAATATTCTTAAAAACTGTCATAGGAACAGTAAATTGATTGTCGAATATTACCTTTGCCACCACACCATAAAAGTGATTACTCATGAACTGATGAGATATTTTAAAGCCCTTGGATAATTAGTTTGTTGATCCATTACTAAATTTGAGCTGTTTCTCTGAACAACACATTAGGCTACAGGAATGGATTTTATTGTTCAGAATAAAATCCATACGGCGTAAAGGGCAACTTCAATAATATCCACTATTATAATTTCCTTAGTCCGTTTGTGACGTTGGGCTATTCGCGATTTTCTCTTCACTAACCTTGGAGAATTTAATTGAGATTGATTGCAGGAAATAACAATTTCTTCCCAACCCAAATTACAAATTATGTTAATTAGAGGCAGGTGGAAATAAAGTGAAGTGATTTAGATATGAAGGTATGTAAGCAAAGGGAAACTTTGAGGAGAGAGGGCGAGTGTGATTAGCGCTGAGTGTATTCTTTGCAAGAGATCGACGATATCAAAAATTGTTGCTGGTAGTATCTGTCGCAGAAGATTTAGTAAATCAAAGCAACCTTGACTGGAGAGGTTTTGGGTGAGAGAGTATTTTAATGATATTTGAATAGATTGAATAGATATTTGAATTTGGTGGATTAAACCAAGGCTCCCCAAAGAGAGCGGAAACACCTTAGACATTTCATTACAGTAATTAATGAATAAAGAGTTGAGTGCGTGATAAATAAATAGTTGAATAAATGACTGGTGTGTCTTTATATAGACTATTGCCTTTTAGAGTTAGTTATATACTATTATATTATGGCACAAGAATTGGGTAGAAGTAGCGGTACCCCACACATTTTAAAAAACTAGTGTATATAAATGTGTGTGTGTGTGTGTGTGTGTATAAAATTAAATAACATACTTTAATCAAAGACGTGTTAGGAAGTAATTTCAATAATTAAAAAAATTAAATAATATGTTGGAAATCATAACTGTATCATATTGTGTAAGAATACACACACACACACATATATATATATATAGTTTAGAGTTTGCATTTCGACAACGCTTAAAAACGGTTTCTCCACGTGGAAGATGGCAAGATGTTTAGCTAAGTAGTCGATTTTTGACACCCATTTATGATTGTTCAAGTATTTTTATGACTTGAAATAAAGCATTAATGGTATTTGATGTGAGTAAATTACTTTTCTAAATTTAACTTGTTTTTGTTAAATAAATTTTTAAATTTATTTGCATTTCTTTGTATTGTAATAATAAGAAGTGCTATACTTTGAAAAATCGTGATTTTTTTTTTTTATTATTAGTTTCCTTTTATTTTTCAATTTTTGATTGTTAAGGAAGTTTTCCCTTCAATTATGTTTTTGAATTTATTTATTTATTTATTTATTTTTGTGGGTGAGGGGAATAAATGTATTGATTTTTTTCAATTTATATTTTTGAGGTGATAATCATTTATTAATATAAAATTTTGTTCATGGGGATTGTTGAACCCATAATTCTAGAATAACCCCACTTTATGATCTAAAGCAAGTTACAGCATTCAATATATTATTCTCCATTTTTGTATTTCCAAAAAAATTTTAATATTTCTTATAAATTTTTCTAATGTGATATTTTTTTATCTTTCTAATTTAAAATTTATATAAATAAGCTAAAATATATTTGTGACTCCTTCGCTTTATATTATTTCTATAAACCGAAAGAATCATAAATTTGTTTATTTCTTGGAGTTGAATTTCGTCGTTTAGAAGGCTTAAGAGATTCCTTAATTTTATGTTTTTTTAATTTTTTTCAAATTTGATATTTTGTTTATATATATATATAAAAGCTAAAATAGATTTATAAATCTTTGGGTTTATATTATTTCTATACTACTATTTAATTTTTCGAGTTGAATTCCCTCGTTTGGAAAGCTTAAAATTCTTAAACTTTATGTTTGTCAACCAATTTGTAATAAAGCAATTTGCTGTGTGGAAATGTTTGGATCCGAAAAACTAGTGAACTTAAAACGAAAATAAATGTTTCTTAAGCACTTCTTTTGTATCGGTGGTACAAAAGTCATTTTGTGGCGTGATGTGGAAGTTAGAAGAAGTGGTGCCTGCTAAGGTATAGTCCTCGGCATCTGATCGAGGTTCAAAATTACGAAGTCCATCACCAATAGCCTGCGTGTTGCTTATAGCGCAACGTTAATAAAACCTAACCAAATCACAGCTATACCAACTTCTGCTGTTGCCATTAGCCCTCGTGTTTCTTCTCAGTTAAATTTTACGCCAAGTTCCTCTTTAAGTCGCCAAATCCATCGCATTCCTTTTCAATTTAAAAGGCCCAGTTGAAACATGCACACTTACATCAAGAGTCATCGAATCTACTGTAAGAAGGTGCGAATAAAATGTGACACATTATCCACTTCGGGCACAGAATTAGTTCTAATATTAAATTTTTTTCCTTCTAAAATTTTCCCTTCGATCGAAATGTTAATCCTAACATAACAAGCACTTCTTATTTGAGCAGTGTCGACTTTTCGATAGTGGTATTTATTTTTTACCGCGCAAAAGGTATTGAAATCATTTGATCTTAGAATCTGAAGCGGAATTCAGAATCATTTGGCTTGGGTTCTTTTTGGATAAAAGGAAACAAATTTTAAAAACTATATTGTTATGCTTACTATAAGAAAAAAAAAATTACTCGAAACTTAATTCAGAAAAAGTATTCTTTTTTAAATATATAAACAGTTTGCATCATTATAAGATGCAAATAAATTACTTGTATAGCAGAATTACTGTTTCTTTAAATGAAAATTTGAAATGTATGCCCCAGTACTTTTTTGTAAAAACCC
>BMAW01087586.1:27900-71117 GCA_019974015.1 Nephila pilipes
CGCTTCTTCGTTCGGGGCTCTATTGGTAGCACACCACAACCGCCACAGGTAGCCCCCCACCAGCGATAGCGAGATTTTTAGCTATACTTGGGATTGAAACGTACTCTGCGGCCCGAACGGGTTGTGGTTTCTTGCCTACAAGAGCTTTCTCTCTGCTTTTCATGTCCCGAGTCTGGAACTTCCTCTGGTTGAAGGGACACTCTTTTCTTCACGTCCGCTTCTACTGGTATGTCCTCCAATTCTTTGGGGATGTAGGCAGGCTTCAGCCTATCGATGTTCACTGAAACCTCTTTTCCGTGCCTTAAGATCCGGAACACTTTTTCGGTACGGCTGACAACTTTATAAGGACCTTCGTAAGGAGGTTGCAGACCTTTTTTGAGGGAGTCTGTACGCAGAAAAACATGGCTGCATGTGGCCAAATCCTTGCTCACGAAGATGGTATGGTGACCGTGATGTTGGGTCGTCGGAGGTGAGAGACGCTGCATTGTTTCCCTGAGTCTTCCCACAAAAGTAACAGGATCCGCACTTGGTTTGGATGGGCAGAGAAATTCGCCTGGAAGCCTTATAGGAGCTCCATAAATCATCTCTGCAGTTGTGGCTTGTAGGTCCTCTTTCCAGGTGGCTCGAAATCCCATGAGTATGGTGGGCAATACTGTGGTCCACTGAGCATTTCCGTGCGCCATTATAGCCGCTTTCAATTGCCGATGAAACCTCTCCACTTGGCCATTTGCGGCTGGATGATATGGAGTTGTGTGTCTCTTCTCTGTGCCTAAGAACTTCGATAGGGCATCAAATAGAGATGCCTCAAACTGCGTTCCTTGGTCTGTTGTTAATCTGAGGGGAGGCCCGAATCTGGAGATCCAACCAGTGTAGAAAGTGTTGGCCACGGCCTCTGCTGAAATCTCTACCAGAGGAAAGGCCTCCGGCCACTTGGAGAATCGGTCCACACAGGTAAGGCAGTAACGAAATCCTTCTGATGGAGGCAGGGGTCCCACAAGGTCGATGTGTACATGCTCGAAACGAGAACTAGGTAGCTCGAACTTTCCAATCTCACTTCTTGTATGTCGAGATACCTTTGCACGTTGGCACTGTAAGCATGTACGAGCCCATAGAACAACATCCTGTCTCATTGATGGCCACACGTATCGTTCAGCTACCATCTTCAGAGACGCTCTTACTCCTGGGTGCGAGAGTGTGTGTAGATTGTTGAAAATTTCCCGTCGGAACATTTTTGGCACAAATGGACGAATACGATCCATTGACACGTCACAATGGAGTGTGACTGGAGGTTGTCCCACCGGTAAAGGCTGTAGCACTAGTGAAGTTGGACAAGAACCAGCTAAAATATCCTGTAATTGGGAATCCTTCAGCTGCTCTCTAGCCATCTTGTTGAAGTCGACCACAGATGGTGTGTTGATGGTTGAGATATGAATGCGCGATAAAGCATCGGCCACTACATTCTCAGATCCCTTCAGGTGCCGAATGTCAGTCGTGAACTGCCCAATTAGATCTAAGTGTCGGAGCTGTCGCGGAGTGCATTTATCTTCCTTCTGTTTAAATGCATACACTAGAGGCTTGTGATCTGTAAACAAGGTGAAACTCCGCCCTTCCACCATATGACGGAAGTATTTAATGGCCATGTAAGCTGCCAGGAGCTCTCTGTCATATGCACTATAACTCCGCTGCGCTGGAGAGAGAGTCTTCGAGAAGAAGGCGAGAGGTTGCCACCCTTTAGAAGTCTGCTGGTGGAGTGCAGCACCTACTGCTGTGTCCGATGCGTCCACCACAATGGCAAGTGATGCATCCGCTGAAGGGTGGTATAAGACTGTAGCCTCTGCAAGATCTTTTTTGCACTTTTCAAATGCAGCAGCAGATTCTTCAGACCATAAAATAGGTGTCCGGTCATTCTTTTTTGCTCCCTTTAAATAGCTGTTTAACACTGCTTGTGTTTTAGCAGCATGCGGTATGAAACGCCTATAAAAATTGATGATTGCCAGGAAACGACGAAGCTCCTTCACAGTCTCTGGTTTGGGAAAGTTTGTAATTGCAGCGACCTTCTCTGGTAATGGAGAAATGCCTTCTGCAGTCACTACATGCCCCAGAAATTTAACTGAAGTTTCGCCGAGCACACTCTTGGAGGCATTCAGCACCACGCCGTAGTCCTCGAAACGTTGGAACACTTGTTTGAGATGGCTTAAGTGTTGATCTTCATCCTCAGATGCGACTAGCATATCATCAAAATATGGCACACAAAAATCCATCCCTCTCAAAATATGATGGATGAAGCGTTGGAAAGTGGCAGCAGCGTTGGACAGACCAAAAGGCATGTAAAGATACTCGAACAGTCCAAAGGGCGTAGTCACAGCAGTTTTTGGAATGTCCTCTTCCTGCACCGGAATCTGGTGGTATGCCTTTGCCAAATCCAGAGTAGAGAAAATTCTTTTTTTATCTAAGACCTGCAAACAATCTTGAATGTGAGGTACCGGATACCGATCAGGAATTGTTGCCTCGTTGAGTTTTCTGTAATCTCCACAAGGACGCCAATCTCCATTACTTTTAGGAACCAAGTGAAGTGGAGAGGCCCAACAGCTGCTTGAGGGTCTACAAATTCCGTTGTCCACCAGATACTGAAATTCCTGCTTTGCTGCCTTTAGCTTCTCCGGATGTAGTCGTCGTGGCTTGGAGAAAACTGGAGGTCCTCTTGTTATTATTGAGTGCTTCACCTCGTGCTTCAGCTTCCTGGAGGTTGAAACAGCTTCGACAAGAGAAGGAAACTCAGCAAGCAAACGATGAAATTTGGTATTGCCATTTACTGCCTTGATTGCAGAATTATTCCCTTGCTGCACTGTACCCTGCGCCTGCAACTTGGTCAACGAGTCCACCAGGCGACCATGACGAATATCAACAAGCAACCCATAGTGGCGTAGGAAATCTGCCCCTATTATTGGTTGCGAGACTGCTGCAATAATGAATGGCCATTTAAACACCCTGCGAAGTCCAAGATCAAGGGTTACAAGTTGCTGACCGTAGGTCGAGATGACGGTCCCATTTGCTGCGAAAAGCTGGAGAGAAGCAGGTGGAAGATGCTGTGATGCCGTGGTCAGAGGAATTACCGAGACATCAGCCCCAGTATCAATCAGATATTTTGACCGCGAAGTCCTATCTGAGAGATATAACCGGTTGATGACCATTGCACCGTCACTCGTTGGGTCGAGTGACGGCTGCTCTAGTTTTCCGTCTGGAAGGAACATGGTTCTCGGCACTTGGTAGCACGTTCCTTGAAACGTCTGTGGTACCAACAATGCGTATGTGCTCCGGATTCCCTGCTGCTTGAACGCCGACGGAAACGTCCTTCTGGTCCACGGGAGGTAGATCGTTCACGGGTCTCCAAGCGAGACAGGCGTGACGAAATCTCCAACAGCAGGGTTCTGAGATCTTGGTTCTCAGCGTTGATCACGTAAATCGAAGAGGTAGGGCCTGCAACTGCCATGATTCCATCAGCCATTGCAGCCAGTTTGTCGAGTGGGTCGTCAGAAATAGCTAAAATCTGCTGAACATGGGTTGGCAAACACTGTATAAACAGAGACTTCAGCAGTTCCTCCGAAATTCTGCTATCCGCCTTGCTCCTCATCTCTAACAAAAGGCGTGAAGGCTTGCGATCGCCGAGCTGCATTCCAGAAATCAGGCCACGTAAGCGTTGTTCTTCGGATTCAGCATATTGTGAGCAGAGTCTATCGCGGAGAGCAGCGTATGGCTTAACTGCTGGAGGATTTAAAATTATATCACCAACTATTCCTAATTCTTCTGGCTGTAACGCGGAAACCACGTGGTGGAATTTAGTGATCTCCGCTGTGATTCCTGCTAGTACAAACTGGCTCTCCATTTGTCTGAACCAAATCTCCGGATTTGCTCTCCAAAAAGGCGGTACTTTTATGGAGACACGTGCAATGCTGGCGGTAGCGGCGCTCTCTTCTTCCGACATAATGAACAGAAATAGTACACAAATATTAGTCGCAAGATGTACAACTAGCACTGAAAAAAACTTGCTCACCTTCAAAAAGTTCTTTTTTTCGTGTCAGGAAGCGGATGCAAGTCGATTGCAAATTCGCAGTTCCAAAGTCCAGGGTCACCACTTTGGTAATTACATGTAATTTAATTATTACCAAATTAGATGTAACGAAAATATTACACCAATAACAAGTCTTTCGATATCTTGCAGGTTAACATCCATCTCTTAAATCGCTTGGAAATTTATAAGATTTTAACTTTAGTCTGGTCACGGGAAGTCTTTGCTATAGGCGTTGTTTACCTTCGCACCGCACTCGGAGACGACTGAAGACAGAATGGCGATTCCGCTTACTTCACTTCGCGTCTCCTCCGTTTCTCTTCGCTTCTTCGTTCGGGGCTCTATTGGTAGCACACCACAACCGCCACAAACATGTTTTGCGCCAGTCTCGCGAAGTTTAAAAACCTATTTGATGGATGCTTTTAATGCGGTTTTTATTCTCAGGACAATTAAAACCCGATTTGATGGATGCTTTATATGTGGTGTTTGGACTCAGGACAATTAAAAACCAATTTTTTCCTTCCGATATGATATGACCTTTCCGTGTTGAATGGGCTTAGGTGACCAACAATATCACACCTGTGCAGTCATGCACACTGAACAGTATAGTTAGTTTAACGTGTAACTTATACCTTTGTTGTTGTTTTACGATTCATTTTTCATTTGTAATCGAAACCTTTTAAATTATGATGCTTACAGCGCCATCTGTTGCTAACATTTGGATTTTTTTTTTCTTATGCCATACGTTTTCTCTCTTCTTCAATAATATTCCGTTCAAATTTGACGTCATTCTGATCAGTCGTTCTTTTTTTTACAGCGTTTTGAAACTTTAATTATGATCACCCCGTATATTGAAAGACTGTACGTTAAATAGCGTTTGAGCAGATGTGTAGAAGCTAGATAATGGTACAAAAAGTTTAATCTAAACTTCTCGAAATGTTTGTGATTTGCCATTGAAGTAAATATAATATAATGATTTTATAAACATTTATATAGTACACATAAATTTAGTTCTTACATTTTCGTAATTAATTTGATTTAATGTTACTTTTTATTAAAATTATGATATTAAATTATTTATGTATTAAAGTTGATAGTATTCTATTTACTCTTTTGAATACATACATAATTTCAAATATCTGTACTCGAGAGAGAATTAAGGTTGTAAGTAATTGTTTAATTAAAATTACAGATTAATTTTTCACTAATATTATTAAAAAATGCTTATATATTTTATTGAATGTTTGACTGGGTTTATGATATTAAACTTTCATTAATATGATATTAATCTTAGGAAGCCTTCATTGCCTTTTATTATTATAATTATTATTATTATTATTATTTTGTATAAAAATGAAAACAATTTTTTTTACAAGAGCGTGAAGATTTATTGACCGAAGTTTAAAAAAAAACTGAGGAATGACAGAGGAAACGTCAGTACTTTTATAAACTATTTGAAACATTTATAACAGTTCACTAAAATGAGCAGTATCATATGATTTTAAATAGTGAAATATGTTAATATTCAACATATTATGCATTGCTTAAATCTAATAATTTAAAATCGTATTCGATTGTACAATTCTTCTTCTTTGCACATTTTTATTCCATTATTCTATGCGATTGCTGCTTAACATCGCACTGAGATGCAACGTGAGGGCTATTGGCGACGGACGTCGTATTTTGAACCTCAGTAAAATGACAAGGACCGCACTTGAGCTGCAACTAGGGTTTCTTTCCTGGGAATCCGGGATCCCGGGTTCCCGGGAAATCATAAGATTTCTGTACTTTTTCTATTCCCGGGAATTATACTTCGTTCCCGGGAAATCCCGGGAACGAAGTAAAAGTTGATGAAGACGATATTAAAGAACAGTTTGGCTGTGAAAAGATGGTTTGTTTGGATACCAAAACACGCTGGAATAATTTGTTGGCAATGCTTGAAAGATTTTTAGAAATAAAGTCAGCAATTTTAAAAGCATTAATTGACATTAAAGAAAAAACAAATGATGGCCAATGTAGGGTTTGAAACTGTGACTACTATTGTAACTGGCTTAAAGCCAGTAAAAATTGGCTTAGAAAAAATATGCAGTCGAAATGCAACTTTGCTAACTGCAGAAGATGTATTTTCTTTCGTTATTGGAGAATTGAACGAACAAAATTCAGGATTTGCGAAAAATATGAAATATTCTCTAATCCAAAGAATTAATGAGAGACTCAACGTTAATTTAATAGGATTAATGCAACACCCGAATTTTGGGAGAAAATACGAAGCAGCTGCAGTTACTGTCGATATTTTGCGATTGCATAGTAAAAATTGTTTTGTTAGACAAGCCCAAATGATAGGGAAAAGACTTTTCTGCGAAGAAGAGGACTCAATACCCAAATCTTCGCACTCAGAAGAGAGCATGGAGATTTTGAAAGAAAAACCTATGACGTAGGACGAAAAATTAGAAAGCAATTTACTCTAAAACAATAGTTTTATATTGTTCAACCAAAAAAAGTACTAGTCTCAACAAAATCATGAAACAAGAGATGTATTTGTTCGACTCGACTGAAAATCCATCACCAACGTTATAAAACTATATGAGGCTTTAAAAACTATTCCTCCAATGTCAATTGAAGCCGAGAGAGCATTTTATGCTGCCGGATTGTTCGTCACAAAGCTTAGAACAAGGCTGAGTGATAAAAGTATAAATTGCTTATGCTTATTGCTTAAAAGTATAAATTTATTACATATTTTTTACATCATTATATAAATAAGCATTAATTTAGGAATTTATATGTATTTTTATTTTACATAATTATTTTTAATTTTTTTTAAAAAATTACTCTTTTTTAAATTTTTTGAAATTTTGATGTATTCCCGAGAATCCCGGGAACGACAGTTACATTCCCGAGATTTCCCGGACATTCCCGGGAATGGAAAAACCCGGGAAATCAGAAAGCCTAGCTGCAACCTCCCTCTCCATTTCCATTATTCAAAGAAAATAAACTCTGTGACTCCTCTATCCGCGATTTTTTCACTAACAGTCCTCTTGGAGAATTTTTGGTCCTTAAAAATTATTTATTAGAAAGCTTCCTCCGAAGAAGAGAGCGTGAACATGCAAATTAAGACTGCTATATATAGTCTAAGCTTTCAGTTTCGGGAAGAGAGATAGGATAGACTGCTAGCGGAGCAGTGAATATTTAATAATTGTTAATTGTATTACTTTGGGTGATGATCTGTCACTTGAGATTGAATTAAATAAGTGTACTAAAGTTTTTAAAGTCTTCTCATACTTCGTCCATTGTCCTCATATTTATTAATTGGGTGCATATCTTAACTTGGATTGATCAAACTTGTGTTGTGGGTTGTGTTGTAAATAAATTGTTTTAGAACATGTTGAGTCTTCCTTCCGACCTCCCTACACTGAGCGAAATAGAGAGAGAGAGTTTAACCTCACAACTTGAAATAAAGAAAATATTTCAAAAATTTGAAGTTAAAGAAATTATTGACAATTGAGGCAAGTTTGAATGAATAATGCTACGGGTACTTTAATACTGAACAGTCTTCTCTCTTGATATATAATTATTATTTTGTATATTATGAAATAAAGAATTTATTTTGTTAATGCAAAATATCATTCTCCTTTTAACATGACGATTAGAAGAAAATAATACGAATAAAAAAAAATTACAGTACTTATTTGCGAAAAAGACCGGCCATGCTAGAATCAGTTAACTAAAATAGATACACTAATCCCAAACAAAATATTATTAATTTAACATTATTAAGAATCATCTGTTATAGTCATTTGAAAAACTCCTTAATTATTTATTAGAAATACCAGAGAAACATTTTATTTAATTATGGCAATAAAAATAAACATTTTTATGCTCTGTCATTAAAAAAATATATGTAAGTAAAAACTAAATATACTGCTATGACATTTTCATATTTTACACGGAAAGGTTTGAATAAAATTCTTTCAATCAAACCTTACAGGTGCAAAAAATAGCATGAATTTGTTATACTTTTATTGGAAAAATAAATAGTTCTCGTTAATCATTTGTAAATTCGCAACATGTAAAATAAAAACGTGCAGATTAGAAACTATTATCTTTCTACAATCAATTGCAAGAAGAGTTTAAAAGCGTTTTCTGGTTAGATGATAGTATCTCCATCTGGTGAGTTTTTATGGAAATATTTTTAAAGGGAAGCTAATAAATTTATCTTACTTTTTACTAACATGGATAATATCATTAAAAGAACAAAAAAAATTAGATTTTAAACTTTTACAGACTTAAAACTAGTATATAAATATCAATAACTTGTCACAAATACAAATTTTATTTATTAACATTTAACGCATGTATATAAAATTTTTCAAATACATGAAACTTTAATATTTACTTAAAACGATGAAAACCTTATTTTCTGGAACTTTTCTACGCAGTTTCTCTTTTTTAAATACTTAATTATAAGGATTCCTTGATAATATATTTTTTTTCTGTTTCCCTTTCTTCAAAAATAATTTAAAATTAAAGAAAGAAAAAAATTTAGTTTCTAAAAGATTATCCAGTTTGTTATGGAATTAACATCGTGTAGAGATTTGCATTGATGTGCTCTGAGAAAATACCGTAGGGATTCCTCCATAATTTCTTAAAAGAGTTTTCAATATTGAATTTAATCTTAAAGAACAAAATACCTTTACAGCTCCCGTTTTACAGCCATTTTAATTTTGTGGACCTTTTGCTAATCTTATAGAATTTCTACTACCGTCCTCAAATCGATATTATATTTATATCCGAATACAATAAAGTGCATCCGATGGATTGATTGGTTTTATTAACTTCTCACTAGAAACAACTCGAGGGCGAAAGACGATGCACCTCAAAAATTTGAACCTCGTATGAGTGACGAGGACATCACCTGAGTTGGCCCTTTACTCTCCGAACTTTCACACCACGGAAGGACTTGGAGTTTCGACACATTTAACGTGCATCAACACCGGCTACACGGCGCTTCTTTAGTGGCATGAAGACTCGAACCTACGACTGGACGAAAACCTCCGGCCGTGTATCTGCGACCACAAAGTACATCCGAAAGAGCAAAAAATAGTGATGGCTTCAGCAGGATTCCATTTTCTCCACGATTTTTGTAAGAAAGCATTTGTTAAAGTCCAGGAAGCTCATAAACGAATTTTTAAAATAAGCGTCATAATAGTTTTTAAAAATTGGCCAGAAATCTTCCTTGTTTTTTGTTCTTTCGGATGCATTTTTCTGTTGCATTCAAATAGAGTTTTTTAAAAAATAGTCTAGGTTTGAGGAGGAAAGTAGAAATTCCATAATTCAAAATGGTTGGTAGACGAAAGCCACATCAAGCAATCCTCAAGATTTAACCGTCAAATATTTGAAACATTCATCTCACATTTGCGGGCCCATTTTTTTGAGCTCGCTTAAAACTATCATAAATTTTTAAGCAGATGTTTACGAAAATCGAAATAAGAATTCAGCTTTAGTAAGAGAAAAACCAACAAAGAGAGCGATAAAATTCATTTAGCTATATTGCTTATTTAATGAACTCAGGTCGGTTCGTCCAAATTTTTAGCTCCGAGGCCTTTTGAACATATAGTTCCAATTAAAAATTTTCACTTATAAAGTAAAAAAATCTTTAACTCTGGACAGAAAAAAAAAGCTGTTTTTTTATAAAATTAATTCGAGAGGGGAGGGAAACTAATGTCACGTAAAAAAATAAAATATTTCTGACTGGAGATTTTGGACATCGCATTTAAAACAATACGAGGGCTTTTGACAAATCAATCAAAGAAACCGTGGCCGAGTTAACCAACAAAGACTTAGAACCAATATTCATCCACCTCAAGAGAGACCCTCTGCTCACGGAAACCTCATAAATATGTCTAAAAATATATATAATCTGCACAGGATTGAGAAGGATTGATTAATAAGAGTATGCATCTGCACAGGATTGATGGCTAAGAGTATGCATGCAAGGCAAAAATAAATTTTAATTCGGCTTTTAGAATTTGGTTTGGTTTGGTTTTATTAACGTCGCTGCAGATGCAAGGCGAAGGCTATTGGAGACGTGCGTCCAAAATTTGAACCTCGGTCAAGTGATGAGGACGACACCTGAGCTGTCACACTCCTCTCCTAACTTCAACGGGAGAACTTTGGGTTCCGACAGATTTAACTTGCATCAGCCTCGGCGGGTCTTTAGTGGCTAAAGCTTGAACCCATGACTCATCGAAAAGCGCCGGTCACGAGTCTGAAACCACGATTCTGACCTAAAATTGATTTTTATCCCCTCCCTGTTGAATTTAGTTTTGCTTGGGACAGTTTCCATTTGAATCATTAGTTGTCTCATTTTGAGTGGCGGGTCTCGTCGACACGTAACTGGATCCTGAATATCATTAGTCGTGATTTGTGTGCGGTTGTCTTTGTTAGACATCAGAGGCAAGTGTTTTGAATCGGGGGCATGTGCAATCAGTAGTTATAGGCTGTGCTGCCCTCTAGTGTTCAAATCCTGAGTTACCACTTCGATGTTGTGCGAATTTTCGATCTCGTGTGTGTGAGGGTGAGGTTTTGGTGACCTTGGGAGCAGGCGGCGACTGGTTGTCTTCGACGGCTATTTCGAACCCTGGTCCAATGGGTCCGAAGAAAGTTGATCGGTCTCTTTTTGTCGTGCCTTTACCAACTAGGCTATTAAGATGTCTAATTCTACCAAGGCGTTTAAACTTCTGGCGTTGTTGTTGCAGAAAGTCGCTGCACGCCAGCCAGACCAAAAAAAGATGCCTTTTTCGGGCTGGTCATTAAAACGTTTTAACTTCTAATGTTATTATTGAATAGCGCTTCTGAATACTCCAATATCATTGGGATGATACGATGATAAACATTGATATTGGTGGAGAGGGGTGCTTTTCCAGTCATTACTGCATTGATATTTATTCCCTCCCTGTTGTATTGAGTTTTGCTTCGAAGTTTCAATTTGACGTCAACGGATGTCTCTTGGCGAGTGGCAGCGGACTCGAAGCCGGCGGTTTTCGTCGAGTCGTAAGTTCGTGCCTTGATGCCACAAAAGACCCGTCGTATAGCTGGGGCTGATTCACGCTAAATCTGTCGGTGTTCTAAGTCCACCCGTAGTGTGGGAGTTAGGTAAAGAGGGTGCCAGCTCAGGTGTCGTCATCGTCGTTTGACCGAGGTTCAAAATTACGAGGTTCGTCGCCAATAGCCTGTGTGACAACAAATAAAAACAAACAAATATTTTAAAACATGCGTTTAAAAAAAAAACCTTCCTATTTTTTTACTAAAAACAAAAGAAATTATTTCAATTTGTTTCCTTATTGCACTTTGTTAGTATATCTTAAACACATTTTCTTTCTGAAAAAGGTTTAAATAAACACAAAAATACCACATATTTTGGGCAAGTGCATATCGGTCAGAATATCTTTTTTATGTTTAGTATGACGTGATGGCTCGAGATTTTTTTTTTTTTTTTTTTTTTTTAAAATTTTTTGTTAAAATTTTAAAATGTGCATTTGATTGACGTCAATGCTCTTGCTGAAGCGGAAATTGATACCTGCCGGCGCAGATAGTTTCGCAGACGAGACCTCGGCGAGAGCAGAGGTCTGTAAAATAATTTTCTGATGTAATTGCATGAGTGTAATATGAACTTCATAATAAACGATTTTAAATATGAAATGGATGCCTCGATATATTTGCCACTACGCCACACAACTCACAAATTATACAGGATTATAGTTAAGAATTGTGTTGTTTCTTGTAACAAAACACCCCTCTTTGTGACCAACAATCTTACATAAATGTCACAAGATTAGCTCCATTTATGCACAGGCTTCGAAATAAGAATCAGAAACGGATAAGTCGTGCAGTTCCACTCAAACAGACACGTGATTTTCCGAAAATGAAATCCTTAGGCAAATAGGTGCTGGGTTCCTGACTAGAGCAGAGAAAGAAATATAAAATATAATTTTCTTTGTCAGAAATTCTCTTCATAAACAAAATTTAAGAAAATTATGGATGCAAATAACTTTTTTTATATTTCAATTTGATTGTAATGAACATATTTCGAGTAATCGAAATATTTGTTTTAATGCAGGGGAAAAACTGTCTAACCTGGGGGGGGGGACATTTCAGTTGACAACCTGCGTTTCGGAGATTCCTAAAACATTTAAACTTTCTCTTTTCGAAATTTTCTACACACACACAAATAAACATTGGTTTTGGAGACCAGAAGTTCTCACAAATTTTTTTCTCCTACCCAATCTTCTTACATTTTTACTCTCCATCCCCTCCCCGTGAATATCTCCCCTCAATAGCTGCATTTTCTCACGTCCAAACACCTTTCCCATATTCTTATACATAAAACATTGTATTTTTAAGGTCGTGGGATCGAAGGCTTCATCAAATTTAATTCCTCTCAGGAACCCTTGACCAATTGTAGCGCTCTGTTTAACGCCAGACCCTTCCCCTCTCGAGGCTCATTTCCTAAGAGTGCCTCGTTAAAGTAAGGGTAGAAATAAGCTTCAAGGAGCCGATTTATATTCTGAGATTCATGCCACTCTTCTTCAGTGATCTAGCTGCGGGTTTGGCCGTCAGACCTTGTTTTTTGTCTTTTGCCCTTCGATAATTCTACATTTCAATTTTTCTCACATTTTCTTTTTACACAGTAATCAAGAAACTACTTAATTTTAATTTTTTTACGAATTTAAAAGTTCTGATGAGGAGATATATTCTACTCGCGAAGGGAAGAAACGCACAGCATATGCAACTTCGATCTTCAGTTAAACGTAATTCGAACCACCGAGAGAATCTGCGGTACTTTAGCATGATGAAATAAATTAAGATATTCTATTACGATAGAAACACCTTTTTCATGAATCAATACCATGCTTAACTATACTTTTATAACAGTCACGGAATTCCACTTTGCAAAATGTAGACCATTTGCGTGCTTTCATTCAAAAATAAACTCACTCTACAGCGGTTAATTAATGCATTACCATTTCACATTTCAAATTCCTCTTCTTGCGCATATCGACATGTGACCTTAAAACTTAAATCAAATAAATATTGCTGCAAAAATTTCAGGGTGTATAACGATAGAAAATCAGTCCAACAAGGAGGATAGTGGCAAATGAGTCTTTATTCAATAATCTTCAGGAAGACACACAGGTAGCAAAGCTCGGACAGAAACGGCTCAAACAGAAAATACAGTAGTTGCATAGATTAGCACCATAACAGAAATAAAAACAGCATTTGTGCACATCAGCAACACAAACACATACAAAACACACACAGCTCTTGTAATAACGTTCAGCTCACCAGCTTACCAGTTCGCCCTACAGATAAAACTCCCCAGTATTACTTTGCGTTTGAAAAGCAGATTCCAAAGGTAGACTGACTAACTCCCGGCGTATTTGTACCTCTTTCAGCCTAGTATGACATCACACGGAAAGTTCAGGAAAAGTCGGTGACTTTCTTCCCTGTGGATATATCAATTAGATTCTAGATTTTTCTCAGATCTATTTGTCGCCAAAGTCATTAAGTTTTTCTCCAAATGGCCATAATGGTAGCCAAATATGTCACTAAGGTTAAGAGGTCATTGCTTAAACCTCTCTTGGCTTACAGATGAAATCTCTGTCTTTTCCTTCATAAGAGAACTGTCAGCGGAGAGTCATCTTGATTTCGTAACAATATGTTATCGAGATAAATGCTTGCTTTATTTTCATTCCTCTAGGTCAGTGGTCTTCAAACTATGTTCCGCGGAGCATCAGGGTTGTGAGTGTCAAACTATCAATTATCATATTTTTTTCCTCTAGAGCAGGAGTATTCAATCTTTTACATTTAGGGGAACCCTTTGAATTTAACATTTTCTTGAAGGATCCTCTTGAACAAGAAGGAAGGATCCTCTTGGAGGATCCTCTTGGTAAGGAATATTATTATGAGGTAGTTTCAGTTCTAACTGAACGACTATATAAACATTTAGTTGCGTTCGAAACGTTGTATAGGGAAGAACACAATTGGAGACGAATTTATTCCGCTGAGTGTTATTACAAACGAATCAAATCTATCAAAGCAGCTTAGAAAAATTTGGAATTTGGAGAATTAGGCAATAGAGGCAGAGGTTTCCAATGAAGAAAATATTGTTGAAGACACACAATGTCTGCATTTGAAGCTCAAATTTTGTTCCAAAATAAGTGGTTTAAAGTGAAATTTCCTTGGGAAACCATTTACGAAAACATTATTAGAAAATAATGATCAAGTTGCAAAGAAAAGATTTATGAAGTAGAGGTCACTTTTTTAAAAATGATCATTCCTTATTTGAGGAAATAAACCAGATTACTTCGAAAGACATATCTATCCGAGAACATCATAGAACGCGTTCCAGTTGATGAAGAAAATCTGAAGCAAAATACATTCTATCTACGACATAGAGCAGTAACACGTGCTGATATAGTTACAAGTAAATTAAGAATAATGTTTGACGTGTTTGCGCGATTTTTTGGGCGGAAGTTCCAGGAACTGATTTAGAAAACAAGATATTTTGATATTTTTTGTATGTGTAGAGTTTTTTATTTGGAGTGAAATCGTGCCTATTTTTTTTTTTTTTTGAGGCTACGTTAATTAATCGTCTGAAAAAATACGTGGATATGATTATGTTTACCTTTAAGCCAGTCATTGTACGTGTATGACATACTATGAGGACATTTCAACGTTCAAAAAACTCTCAAAACATGTGAAGAAAGTGTTCTGAGTTTTAAAGACGTTGATATGAGCTTTCGAAAATAGAGTACGAACTCTCGGTAACCGAGTCAACAATTAGTAGAATTAAATTTTGTAGTAGATGAATTTGAAGAGTCACTGAACACGAAGTTGATAACTCCTAAAGTCTTAGAGGTTCTGTGGAAAGAATACATTGATTTATTTCATTCCTTCTCTCTCTGATTCTAAGGATTTGGAAATATTTCTTTCTAAAAAAAATTCTATTAAAAGATACTGGTTATAAGCAGCAGGTCCACTATTTGAACCAACACATTGGTTAAAAAAGTCGACCTGCTGTTTGTAACGGTAGGTCCTTACACTAAATAGTTAATATTACGTTCAAAAAATATTAATTAAGACATTCTAGAGTTAAATATTTAATTCATGAAATCTGGTGTTTAGGTATCGATTGGGATGACTAATTACCCAATCAATTAGAAATTTCGTGGAATAAAAGGTACAATGAGATCCAGTATTTAAAGAAATAAGTATTCCTCGATATTAATTAAAACCTTTTTGCTTAAAAAAGCAATCTCTTTTCAGATGCCTCAAAGAAAACACATGGTATTTGTATATTTACGCATAAAATTGGATAATGGTAATATAATTTCTAGTTTTGTGGTATCAATGTGCAGTGAAGCTCCATTGAGAACTTTTTGTTTCCTCAGACTGGAGCTTTTGGGAGCACTTTTGTCTGAGAGAATAATAGACGAAATTGAAACTGCTCTCGAACATCCTATTGGTCTGTTTTATTGGACTGATCCGACAATTGCAAGTTTCTGGATCAAGGGGAACTCAAAAAAGCACAAAGTGCTTATGAAGTATAGAATACCAGGAATGCAAAAATTAAACAAACACAACGATTGCCATCACTAAAAAGGGAAAGATAATACCGTCGATTACATGAGTTCGGGGTGTACCGTTTGAAGATTATTTATTGTTAATCAGACAAATAGGTAAATTCTGATTTTTAAGTTTAAAATATTTAATGTGACTATGTACAGCGATTATACAAAAATATGTGACAGGAGATACCAAGACGTCCGTCTGGACCGGGAACCAAGCAGGGACTGACGCTCTTTTAGGGCCATCGACCCCCAACGGTTTCTTGTTGGCGAATTCCCCCAATCTTCACAAGCTGCCAAAATAGCCACGATCACCCTTCTGCTGACATCTCGGGGATCAGGTGTCGCTCGGGCAGTCCAGATGCAGGAGTGTCAAAGTTGGTAGCTCGACCAACAACATTGAAGAAGGCCGAGGAAAGTGGATATGCCACAGACGTTACAGGGGTTATCGTTGAATGAAATCAAAAACAACGATATGCTGTGGCATGGTCCAGAGTGGTTGACATTGAAGGAAACCAAATGGGCCTCATCTTCAGAACCAACAGTGGAAAACAAAATAAACATAGATAAATTGGAGTTAAAGAAATCGATTATTGTAAATTCAACAGTTGTAAAGCGCCAAACTGAAAATGAATTAATTACAAGAAAATGAATTGTTTATTCTTCATTTATTACACTACTTAGAATAAATGTTTTTGTTAGGTTTTTTTTAACTGCAATGTTAAAACAGAATTAAGGAAAACAGATTTCTTAAGTGCATCTGATTTTGAACATACCACTAGAATATTTGTTAAACATGTACAATTAACTGAAAATTTAGAATGATAGGGAGTACCTTCAAACCGGCAACCTATTCCTAAAAATAACAAGAAATTATATTTAAATATATTTTTAGCAAAAATGAAATATTGAGAAGAGGGAGAGATTGAAATATTATGCCGTTACTGAATTTAAACAATATATATATATATATATATATATATATATATATATATATATATATATATATATATATATATATATATATGGCATATATATATATAAGTACTCGTTAAACTGAACTGTTTATTGATCATTATCACATAAAATCTTTCCATTTAGGAGTACAGTTCCATCAGCAATATTTTGTGTGTATGGGAACAAACCGATCTCCGAGTTTTAAAGTTATTTTGCAATGTTTATAATGGTTTTTAATGGAATTTCAGCTATTCCAATAATCATATTACTTTACAATGTGACACTTGCTTTTTTATTTAGTCATACATAAAGAAAAACTATTACCGGTGAAGATTACATCAATCTTTTTCTATAAAAAAAGCATTAAAATAAACTAGCCTCATATTACCGAAAAGATAACAAACAATGAACTTTTCTTAGAATTATGAAATTATTATGAAAATAGGACATTCTTTGATGTAAATACGTTTTGAAACTTTCTCTGGAAAATATTATTTTACCTAAAGAGTTTGAAGTACATTGCTTATATTTAAATATAGTTCATATATTCAAACTCGAATGATGAACAGACAATATGAAAAGAAAAAAAAATTATTTTCACATTTCATTTGATGTTATACGTATTTATTCCTTTGTTTAATTAATAATTATTATTTTCATGAAGTTTTTTTCCTAGAACATAAGACGGAGCAATAAATTCTATAATCATAAATATTTCAAAACCATTCAATGAATAGAAATCTAGTGTTGTGTCAAGCAACAAATTTCTCGTTTTAATTCAGAATTGGTGCATAATTATTCATTCAGTATATCAAAAAATCGACATACCTTTTTTGCCGTTCTAAGTAGCTGGTGCATGAATCATTTCACTTTAACTGCAACAAAACGGTACCATTAAATTAATTAGCTACTCTAAAAAAGTTTACACACCCTTGTTAGCATAGTAATAACACATGAATCAATAACTCCCAAGACTAACCCAGAGATGGCGCTCGTAGTAAACCAGTAACCAGGTCTTTCTAGAGTACTAACCTTTGCTTGAAACGTGTCAAAATTTTAAGTCGATCGGACCAGGAAAAAGGTTTTTTGAAGTGAAGTGAAAAAGGTTTTTTCCAAGTGGGTGCCGCGATTGCTTTCGATGGAACAAAAACAGCAACGAGTCGATGATTCAGAAAGCTGTTTATCGCTATTTACTCGCAACAAAAAAGATTTCTTGCGAAAAAAAAAAAAAAGAAAGAAAAAAAAATTTTGAAAAAAAAAAAAAAAAAAAAAATTTTAAAAAATCTTTGGAACGATTGTATCACCCTAAAAGGTGATTAACAAAAGGTGTTATGTTGATGAATAAAAAAAAATTTTGCAAAAAAAATGTTGTTTTCAATGTTAGTCTCGAGACGTATTGATCCATGTGTTATATGATTAAACTAAATTCAAATACTGCATCAAATTACTCATCACACTACAAAAGGCAACAACACAGGTACGTAAATTGGAATAGCGTTCTGATTAAAGTTCTTTTTGTTTTGGAGTTGGTCACCCCAACCTTTAGCTTTCTCTGGCGGAAATCATGTTGTATCTGCAGAAAAAGTATCCAGTTCAGAAAAGCTCCCTTTGAGTTTCGGAGCACATAAAACAGAAACTCAATACTTTATCGTCTGTATCGGTATGAGGATCGAACTATGCGTCCGGGTCTGGTAGCAGCAGGAGTATATTATTATAAAATAAACTCCTGCTTAAGAAAACTTGTAAATTGCTTAAAATTAATAGCACTTGACAACTACTTTTCACTAGCTTCCCGTCAGACTGTTTACAAAGCTAAATCCTGTGCTATATGAACTTTTGTTCGAATTTTTTTTCCATTTTATATAAATTCTTTTTCAATAAAAAAAAATTTCAAATATTAATGTTTATCATAAATTAAGATTTGTATATCAATTAAATTTTATATATAAATCTCTGCTCAAACTATTCAGAATTGTTAGGAACTATCTATTAATACTTGAAACGATACTTTGACCGAGTATCCGTGTATATTGAGGAAAAAAGTGAAGTGTGGGAAAAGAACGGACACGCGTGGCGTTGCAGGCAACTTTTATATATTAATTAAAATTGATTCGAGTATTTCTCCATAAAATTTATTTTTGATATTAATTGATCCTTATGTACGAAATTTTTTAAATTACTCCATTAATAACGACTTGTTTAGTTCCGGCATGTCTGAGATTGAGGTAACCTGCAGTATGATAAGGTACAGCATCTAACTTCAATACAATGACTGCATTCGGAAGATTGAGGAAATGTATTACTCTAAGTGGTTACTATGTCTAATAAGAATTTTAAATAAAATAAGTTTTCTATCTAAAATAAATTCTATAATAACTCTAAAGCCCCGTAAGATACTGAGGAATAACAATAAACACCTCACGACACAGCGGGTTACTACAATCTACAACAGTTACCAAATAAGACATTTAAAAATTTATTACACTCTTAAATTAAAATAAGTTTAATTTTTATTGATTGATTATTGGTCAAAATTGAGGCGTTCAATTTACATTTGTATAGCAATTCGCGCGAAATGATGTATTAAAATTCGCAGTTTTTCCATTTAAGTTAATAGAAACGAAAAGTAGAAACAGAAAAAATGAGAAATAAATTAAGGGGGCACTTAAATTTAGATTTATATTTATATTTTTAAATTTATATAGGTTAAATTGAAAAATAAGAATGAAACATATTTTTAAATTTTGTGTTATTCGAATTTTGTAACAAGTTCCAACTGTTACAAGTACAAGTAATAAAATTTCTGCAAGACCTTACTTCATAATTTGATAAGAAAATTAAGTTATTCGAAATTGAATGATTTTCTGTTGCATAATCCAAAGAAAGGGATCCGCAAAGTGGACTATATCGATCCCTGGAGGTCGTATTGTACAAATAGGGGTCGATTCATTATAGGGAATTGATTAGGGTCGATGAATGAATACCAATGGTATTCAATCGTAAAATTATGGACAGCAACGCAGAATGTAAAATTTTCGTTTGTAATTACAAAATAGTAAGCAAATTTTTTATAATAGATTATAGCTTATTTAATTTCTCATTCCTCCATATTTTTTTTAAATAATTATTTATCTTTTTTTACTGTTTAAAGTATGTATGTTCCTTGATGGGTTTTCGTTCTCAGACTTGCGAGAAATGATTCTTCCACCGTTTTGTTAGAAAATGGCCCAAATTAGAGAATAACTACTTAAATATTGACTGTTTGATACGCTTTGCAGGGAAAATGATGAACTATCAAATCAATTATTATTAAACAGCGGAATATGATAGTTGTCAAGAGATGCATGTTTACAAAAACTTGTTGAATGGTTTAAACAGTTACAGAATTTCTGTCTGAAATTAATCCAGCCTTAAATGACGAATTGCAAGAAATAAGAACAATATTTCCTATTTGGCCGATGCATTTGCAAAGTTCTATGATATTCACACACGTCATTAAGGAAAAGATATTACATCAACTGAAGCACGAACAGTTATTTTAAGTTTTATTTATAAATTAAACTTGTTACTCTCTTCATTGTTATGTGAAGATTTTCAGTACTTTTGAAATTTACGACAATTGGATTTAACTGACTTAGAATTGGAAAGACATTCAATTTATTTCAGAAAATTAAGCAATGATTTTAAATTACGCTTTGGAGATATTAAAAATATAAATATCTCGAATGGACTGTTGCATCACTTTCTGGTCAAGATGAAAATAATGACAGTCATTTGCAAGATGATGTCATTGAATTATTAGTTGACTCTGAGGCAAAGATGCTTTTCAATAATTCAAAACAGTGAGTAAACTTTGTACGGATATAAATACTACGCAAAAATATCCTTAACTTGTAATACGGCATTTCCCTTTTTAATTGCATTTCCAAGCTTACGTATGTTTAAACATGGTTTCAATCATGTTAATTCTATTTTAACACAAAAGAGAAATAATAGGAATATGGAGTTTCAAGGCGAAGTAAGACTGCAATTAAAAAATTTTGAACCAAATGTTGCTAATCTAGCCAATAATTATCAAGCACATCATTTTCACTGATTTATGCAAGAATTTGATTTTTTCAAAATAAAAAGAGAAAATAAAAACACTGGTTTTTAAATGATTTAAATTACTTAGAAGATCCACTTTATATTTAATGACTTCGTTAGTTATACAATAATGTGAATTAAATTATTCCATTTTCCTTTGGAGGAAGTCTCAAATAATTTTGTTTTCATTTATTTTTATTTTTTATTTTGGTGTATATTTGTGACTTATACTATGTCATGCCATCTGGTGTTCATGCTTTATTCAAACTGATTTTTATGGTTATTATGTTCTTTCACTCTCTTACATTTCTTTTCATTAAATATTCAAGTAAACTTAATGTATTAATTTAATTCGTAAATTAATTAAATAATTATTTGATTGCAGTCTCTATATTCATAGCCAAAGGCTTAAATTTTTATTTTTTAAATATCTCACAGTAGGATTTAATTTTCTTGACAGATTAACTAACAACGTATTCATATATTCCTACAAGAATGATTCTTATACGAATAACCTCATTATGGAATATTTTTCGGTACTTGTACGTAAAATTTATACTTAAAATATTGTTCATGGGATCTATATGTTATCCAATTGTCAGATTCTTTTTATGTAGTCTTCTTACCCGCCTCAGCCCCGTACAGCCAATATTTCATTCTGAACATTTTCATTTTCCTAACTCTGCAAAAATTTTGCTATCGGCTTAGATGATCTGAAGAAATTTATTGCTTGTGAGTTTGTTAACAAATAGGTGGTGCTACTTTATTAAACATTCTGGATCCGGAAGCACAGATTATTGCATGTTGCACAAGTGCCGAACGGCATACTGTGTCAATGTCAAGATGCAGTGTGTAATCCGAAAGCGGCATGCGTTCTAGTTTATTATTATAAATATTTAATTCAGAATAACAGATATTTCTTAACTAATTAATATATATATATATATGTGAATTTTATAACAATCCCACGAAAATGAGATAATTGGAACAAAATATTATTTTTAATTTTTTGGGCACCACTGCTATGAAACAAAACATCATGATGGTATAAATTATTTTCAATCTGAGATTTTTGAACATAAAAATTCAAAATTTATGATATAAACATCAAGTGCACTCAAAAATTATGTAATGAATATATGTAATAAATTAAATTGTTATAAACAGGAATTTACAAATAACAAAATAATAAGGAAGAGAAAGAAAGAATAACACGTTAAAAATTTAATTTTGAAAAAGCATGACCAACAGATGGCGGGACGTAGAACAAATTATAAAAAAGTTCCGAAACCAATTTCGCGTTATCCAAAAGGTCAAGATCATGGACTCCGGGCCAACTTTGTTTTCATCGAAATGTTGGTTCGAACAATGATGCAACTTGACATATAAGCTGATTAGCGGGGCACATGTAGATAAAAATGCGAGAGTGGGAGATGCTAGCTTCCACATTTTAACTTCTTTATCTTCGATTTTATTAACTGTGTATTATTAGTGTCGTCCTCGATACTTGACTGAGGTGCAAAATTACGAAGTCCGTCGCCAATAGTCATTGCGTTGCTTGTAATTGCGGCTATAAAGAATTATCACAATCCCAGCCCTAAATATTCTCTAAAAATAAATTTTGGAGAACTTTTAGAATTCTTTAGGGAAGCAATTAAAGCAAAATATTATATTACCAAATGAGGTTTAGTTTCTACTGCGAAATATTTTGTGTTTAGAGTCTGAGAATCAAGCATCATCGAAATTTCTTATACGAATCCATGATATTGACGATTTCGGATTGAACGCAGCATCTTGTGCTTCCGGAACCATAACTTTTAATGAAGTAGCGCCATCTCTTTGTCAAGCAACTCACTACACGTCCAATTTCTTCAGATCATCTAAGCCGATAGCAAAATTGTGGAGAGTTGGGAAAATGAAAATGTTCAGAATGAAAAACAGGCTGTAAAGCTGTTGAGGTGGTCAAGAAGACATTAAAAAAAGAATATGACATATAGATCACATGAACAATAATTTAAGTATTAATTGTACATAAAAGTACCGAAAAACATTCCATAAGGAAGTGCTCTTATTATATCCCATTATTGTGGGAATTTCTGAGTACATTTTAATAACTCAGTGTAGAAAGTTAAATCCTACTATGGGGTATTTAAATATAAAAATTTAAGATTTTTGTTATAAATATCGAGACTAAAATCAAATTAATATTTACTAAATATAGGGTATAATTTAAAAAAATTATAAACGGGATATTTACTGAGCAGAACTATTATGGAGTGAAAATAAATACTCAGCAAAAATTCCTTCAAACAGAGCATGAACACAAGATATCATGTCATAGAATACATCTTAAGAATACCCCAAAATAAAAAATAATGAAAATTTTTTGAGACTTCTTCCAATTAAAAATGGGAACATTTCATTAACGATATTGAATGACTAAAATTAGTCGTTAAATATAACATAGATCTACAATTCTTTCCAAGATGAGATTAACCTTTTGCTTAGACTATGCTACAGAAAATCTTTGAATTTCGAAGCTTTTAATGTTGGCATCAAATTACGAAACAAGAATTCCCATAAAATCAGTTACTTTTACACTAACAGTTGGAACATGTAATTAAATTGTAAGAACCTACAATTTAAAGATGATTTTCTTTCTTCTTTTTTAATTTTACCAGTATAAATTTCAAAACATAAATTAATTCTAATATAAACCTATACCTTAAAATTATTTCAAATTTTCCGTTTGTACTTTAAACGTCAGTTTTGCTTAAATGGAAGTACACCAATTTTAATACATCATGTCGCGCGAGTTGAAAAACAAATGTAAATTGAATGCCTTTATTTATTTAATAAACAACAAATAAACGACAATCATTTTTATAAAGGACTGTTGTGACATTTCGAATATCATGGGTCTATTAGTAATGATTTTAGATAGTAAAAACCCGCTGTATCATAAATAGTTATTGTTAACCCGGTGTATGTTACAGCTTTATGGTTATTACTGCAAATAATGAAAATAGAAACCTAATTTTACTCATAATTTTTGAGAGAGATAGAGAGACTGCTACGTCGTAACCATTTATAGTTGTAAATTTCGTCAAGTTTTTCCAAGGACTTCATTCTATTGAATTTAGATGATAATGAATCGCATTTTCCCCATACCCTAGATTACTTCAATCTCAAACATTCCAGAACTAAACAAGACAATATTAATGGCCGTTAGAATGTACAATATAACGTACATGACGTTTATTTAATATGCAAAAATAATATATAATGGAGGTGTAATCGTATAACTGATTTCTTTTTATTAATAGCAGAACTATTACACAAGTTGTTGTTCACAACCCTTTCATCACCTATCACTTGAATGTACAAGACTGCTCTGTCAGGGTGCTCTTTCAAGTATTAAGGAGATACTGTATTAGAGCTACGTAAATTGAGGGGGAATAAAAATTATTTAAAACGTGGTATTCTTTTTTCAAATTCTAATTTTTAAATCTAACCTACATCATCTAAATTTTTATTTCTATAACCTAAATGATACATCATGTCATGCGAAATTCTATACAAATATAAATTTTCAACTTTTACCAATAATTAAACATAACTTATTTTAATAAAGGACTGTTGTGACATTTCGACTATCTTAAGTCTATTGGTAACTTTTGTAGATTGTAGTAATTCGCTGTATGGTAAAGAGTTATTGTTATCATGGGAATTGTTACGGCTATTGCCGTGAACATAATCTAGATAGGAACCAAATTTTATTTTTATAATTTTTAAGGGAAAGAGAGAGAGAGACTGCTACATATTAACAATTTATAGTTATACATTTTTTCAAGTCTTTCGAAGGCCGTTATTGTTATTGAATTTAGATGTTTATGATCAGCATCTTCCCCATACCACAGATTACTTCAATCTCAAACATTCCGGAACTAAACAAGACAATACTAATAGCCGTAATTTACAGCATTACGTACATAAGGATCAATAAATATATAGAATCAGTTGAATGCAGATATACTCGTATATTTGATTTACTGTCTATCAATAATAAAATCTACGCGATATTAGTACGACGTGTCTGTTCCCAAACCACTCTCTTTAATATACACGGTTGCTCTAACAGAGCGCAGTTTCAAGTATTAAGATCAATGCAATACAGTACAGCACTTGCGCAGAAATAAAAATATAACCAGATCAAAATTATTTTAAATAGTGGCGTTGTTTTAAAAAAGCAATTTTTTTTATCAAATATCTTAACTTTTTTTTGATAACTTAGAATATTTACAATTTACATCTACTGAAAAAGTCGTTTTACGATAGAAACAGAAAACAGAACAAAAGTTAATACAGGGAAAGATTTAGCTCTGTTAACAATTTCTGACAGAAGGCTTTCAAGAATTAGTTCCAGTTTTGTTATATTTAAGGAGTTTAGAGATATTTTAAGCTATTTTTTATTGTTTATCAATAAAAAAATAATAATGCATTAAAAACAGAATAGAGCAGGGTATGTAACATCCTATTATTTCTCTTTGAACCATTTTTCGTGTGTGTTTGACACAAGCAGTTTTCGATATTTATAATTCTTTTCATAATAACTTTATAATAATTTTTTTTGTTTTATAATTTCAGCTATTCTATAGCAATATGCTCGGATAATATCTTTTCCATATCTGTTGGGATAACCAATTAACTTTCAGCCATCTTGACAATGACAATGACGGAGGTCCTGAAAATGCTGTGTGCTGTGTTGTCTAAATGAAATTACTTTTTCTTCTTCTGTTTGTGTATCAATAAATGTGTTCGTTCAAAACTCATGTCTAATCAATCTTATTAAAATAGAATGGAAAACATTCATTTCTAACAATCAAACCGAGTCAATTAATTACAAGTCCTTCTGCTTTAGTGTGGAAACAGACGATGGGGTTAGTTACCCAAAAGAATTGTTTAATTCACTCAATCTGCCAAGAATGCCAACTATCGTACTAAAAGAGAAAATAAGCGTGATAATCATGTTGCGAGTCAAAGCTTTACAACAGCTCGAGGCGTGCAGTAGAAAACGAATGACAAACTTTGCAGGTATAACAATTTTGACAGGACATATCAAAGAGAAAATGTCCTCATATTTCTCATTCCCATGAATCGAATGGATATCTAGTATCAGTTTAAAAAAAATTGTAATTCCCAATTGGTTAGGCATTTGCTATCCTTTCAATAAAGCTCAGGATCAATTGTAGATCCACATTATTTGTAGCTATTTTTTAGTTGTTCAATAACGTGAATTAAGTGTTTCGGCATTGCATTTTGAGAAGACTCCAAATTTTATTTTTCAATTATTTTTTTTCCCCGGACATCCTTGTGATATGTGTCTTGCACAATTATGCTGTGTCCATTCATAGCAACAAATTCAAATAAAAGTTAAAATATTATTCTATTCAACGTATATGATAAAAATGTGTGTTTTACCAAAACAATATTTTAAAGTTACATTAAAAAACCTTAAATTTTAAGTAATATCCTCTCATTTTGAAATGTTCATATTTTATAGACTTTTTCATCTGAAGAACTTCTTCATTAAATCTGGAATGTGATTGAAGTTTTAAATTTGAGATTCATAAGATATAACAAACAATTTGAAGTCAAAAATAGTCATTAAATTAGAATAATTATTTCGATAAATAATTTTTCTTCAGACTCTTTTCCTCCATTTGACATCATGAGGAAACATTAAAATTTTAATTTCACTTAAGCAACAATTTCTATTTTTCATTTAATTTTGAAGAAGACATGTTTGACAATTCAAGAAGTACTATTAGAATATACTAGTATGTAAATTCTCGTGAATTTTTAAGTCGCTCCCATGTATAAATCTCCCGAGTGCATTGTAGTTGAAAATGAAAGATTCATTTAATAAGTGACACAAACGTTAAAAAGAGAGAGACCATTAAAATAATATCGCAATTTTTATATTACCTAGAAAAATTTGTGTTATACTTCATGAAAGTGAGTGGTAAAAACAAAGCTAAATTTTTGCATTAATATATGATCAATTAATATTATAAATACATGCATTTCTTTTTTTTCTTTCAAATTTTTTTTACACTTCGAATTTTTCTTTAAAACTAGCTTGAAATTTTGCAGACTTTTAAATTGTTTTATTTAAATTAAATTAAAAATTTTCAGACAATATCCACACCATGGAATATGAGTCTTTTCTTTAATAAATACAATTGTCGAAGGCTGGATGATTATCTTTCTATAATTCCTAGGCATAAAATAAAATAAAAAAAATTTTCTTTAGTTTCAAAAGTCTTAATTTAATGACGCAAAAAATCCTGGAAAGGTACTTCATCAAAATCTTTCACATGAATTAATGAGAATGAATACTCACGGAATCATTTCTGCTCGATGGTATTGTGGAGACTCTGAATAATACGTGTTCCTGTTCTCAGACCCTTTAATGAAATAGCGCCATCTCTTATTTAAACGAATCACCATTCATCCAAATTCTTAACACCATCTATCACGAAAACTTCTGGACTTGCTGAAATGAAATGGTTCCAAATGAAATGTTAAGTTGTACAGCGCTCAGGTGGGCCACTTGAACATATGAACAAATTTGGATAAATGTATTAAAAAAAACAAGATTGTATGAAAAAATATTTAAAAACTTTAACAAATTGTTAAAGAACATTCCATTAAGAGGTATTATTATATACCGCTACTGTGGGAATACGAATATCTCAGTACATTGACTAAACTATTTTCAAAGCTTATACATTACTTGGCTTAAAAGTGCAATAAGTCCAGACATTTGGACTGTTCTATGTATTCGTATTTATAATAATTCATTAACATCGTTGTGTTATGACTGCAGAAGGGTTTTCTTAAAATTTTATTTCATGGAAAATGAGTCAATATAAACTGATCCAATTGAAAATTAAATTTATTTTATATATTTTTTAATACTCTCATTTTAAGCACAAAGAAAATTATGTTGATAAAAATAGATAATTGATTGAACAAAATAAAAATGGCAAAATATTTGCAGAGTTGGGAAGATGAAACTGCTCAAAATGAAATACATGTTGTACAGCATTGAGGTGGCCAACAAGACCATTTTAACATAATACTTCACTCCTGAATTATATATGGATCACATGAACAATAATTTAAATTTTAATTGTTCATACAAGTATCGAAAAACATTCCATAATGAGGTATTCGTATTATATCCTATAACTGTGGGGATATGTCAGTACATTATTAATTATTCCATGCTGAAAATTAAATCCTACTATGAAATATGTAAATATAAAAATTTAAAATTTTTGATATAAATATTGAGAAAACAATCAAATAGTTATTTAAAAAATTGAGGGAATAAACTAAAAATTATAAATGAAATATCTAAGGAGCAGAACGATTAGGAAGAGAAATGAATTAATACTCATAAAAAAATAGGTTTAACAAATCATGAACACCAGATGTCAAGACATAGAATAAGTCTTAAGATACCGAAAAATAAAAAATAAAAGCAAATAAAAAATCTTTTCAGACATATTCAAATGGAAAATATAAACATTTTATTAATATAATTTTCATTAACTTCAAATGATCCTTAAATATTTAAGTGGATCTTCTTAATTTGTTCTATATATAAGTTGAGTTTAACCTATTCCTTCAACATATCATGTGAATTGTTACACAAATATAAATTGAATGCCTTAAATTTTACCAATAAATAAACATTAATTATATTAATTAAGGACTGTTGTGAAATTTGGATTATCTTTACTCTTTCTGAATTCCTACTCCTGATTTTTTAAATCGGATACTATGGAATCTCCTCCCCACAATCATGTTTTTTCCCTCTCGAATAACCACTTTTTAATTTCAGACACAGTAGAAGCTCCTGTTCAAAAGCTGGAACTCAATAACATATATTCCAGGTATGTCTGGTTTGCAAGGATTGTAGTAACTCGCTGTATCCTAATCAGTTACTGAAATGCTTCGTTTTGTTACGGCTTTATGTTGATTACTGAACATAATTTAGGTAGAAGCCTGCCTAATTTTATTTAAACTTTTTAATAAAGAGAGAGACATTGCGACATACTATCTATATTTATACATTTCTTCAAGTATTCTGAAGGCCGTTGCTGTATTGAATTTAGATCATTAGGAGCCGCATCTTCCCCGTACCACAGATTACTTCAATCTCAAACATTCCGGAACTCAAAAAGACAATATTAATAGCCGTAGTTCACAACATTACGTACATAAGGATCAATAAATATGCAGAATCAATTTAATGCAGATGTACTCGTACATTTGATTTACTGTCTATCAATAATAAAATCTACACGATAACAGTACGAAGTGTCTGTTGACGTTGAAATTTAATGGGCGCCCGGAGCGCGGAGCGCTCCACCAGCCCATATCTGGCATTTAAATGATACATTGGGAGGATGGATTTTTCATGTTGGAGATGTGCTTCCTAGGTTGAAGTGTCGAAAATATCTTGATATTCTATTGGAGGGTCTTTGAGAAATAGTAGAATGAAGTTGGAGGAAGTATGGCGCCATCTATTGGAAGTGGAAGGAACTTCAGAGGAAATGAAGAACCGAGAGTCGAAGAAAAGCTGAGCTGAGAGATTGAAGAGGAGATCTTGCTTTTGGATTGGTTGACTGGGGAGTAGATGCGATGCTGCTATTGGCTGCCAGCGATTGTGTGTAAGTTACTATTGGGTTGGCAACTAAGTAATTGCGGATTTTTTTTAGAAAATCAAAGACAATTTTTTCATGGAACTAAATAACTTTATTCTGTAATGTATTGCCCATTTTGATCAATGACCTTTTGCCATCTTTCAGGCAGTATCATAATCCCACATTCATAAAACTTCTGGTTTTTATTAGCAAAAAACTGAATCAGGTACGATTTGACATCATCATCATTATTGAAATTTTTACCATTCAAGGAGTTTTGTAAAGATCGAAACAAAAAGTAATCAGATGGTGCAAGATCAGGACTATATGGTGGATGTGGCAAAACATCCCAACCAAGCTCCAATAATTTTTGCCGAGTGACCAAAGATGTGTGTGACCTAGCATTGTCATGATGGAATACAACACCTTTTCGATTTGTCAATTTGGGCCGCTTTTTTTCAACTGTATTGTTTAATTTCGTTAGTTATTCAATGTAGACATCAGAATTGATCGTTCGGTTGGGTGGTAAGAGTTCAAAGTAGACAATTCCTTTGTAATCCCACCAAACTGATAACAAAACCTTCTTTTGATGAATATCAGCTTTTGATGTTGTTTGTGTGTGTTCGCCTGGCCTGCTCCACGACCTTTTCCGCTTGATATTGTTGTAAACAACCCATTTTTCATCGCCAGTTATCAGTCGTTTTAAAAATGGATCATTTTCATTACGTTTCTTTAGCAAATCACAGCTGTTAATGCGTTGCGTTAAATGCGTTTCTTTCAGTTCGTGAGGAACCCATATATCGAGTTTTTGAACAAAGCCAAGTTGTTTTAAGTGATTTTCAATGCATGTATGTGATACATGAAGCTTCTCTGCAATCTCACGTGTTGTACTGTGACGATCCGAATCGATTATTGCTTTGATTTGGGCGTCATCAACTTCAACTGGATGACCAGAGTGTTTTTCATCTTTGAGTGAAAAATCACCAGAACGAAATTTGGTAAACCAATTTTGACACTACCGTTCCCTTAAGGCTTCGTCACCATAAACATCACATAACTTTTTATGAGCTTACAATGCGTTTTTCCCTTTGCGGAAATAAAAAAGCAAAATATGACGAAAATGTTCCTTTTGATTTTCCATTCTTCAACGAAGGCTAAGCAAAAACTACGCAACCGATCAAAAAACTTTTTTTACTGATTGACTGCTGAATTGCCAACTATCAAATAACAAAATGTGTTTTACATTTGTACTATGTCTGCAAACCTAAAAATTAAACTGACGCTATCTATGAGTGAAATCCGCAATTACTTAGTTGCCAACCCAATATATATGTGATGGGTGGAGTTTGTTAATGGTGGTAGTGCTGTTGAATATTAAGAGCTAAAATTAAGTTTAAGGTGGGTTGTAATCTAATAGAATTTTCCTGTGTCTTTTCGTATTTGGGTGTAGTTGATAATCTTCTAGATTTTGAATATTTGGGTTATTAATATTTGAAAGTGAATTAAAGAAATTTGCGGCAAGTTTTTGAACATGTTGTTTAAAGGTGATTATTTGCAGTGCTTTATAAATGTCTTTGTTTTTCATGTACATGGAGGCTCTGACGATCATCCTGATAGTAGAGCTTTGGGATATTTCTAATATGTTGAGGTTTGATTTTGCACAATATGCCCATATTGGGCTGGCATAGCTGATGATTGGACCCCTGGTAGCTGTGAAAATAAGTAATTTGTTTTGTAGGTTCATTTTTGATTTTCTGTTAATAAGGGGGTAAACTTTGTGGAACAATTTACGGAATTTTTCTCTTGTGTTTAGGATATGTTTTTTCCAGGTCAGATGTTTATCGAAAGTAAAGCCTAAATATTTTGCGTGTGTGTCCCATAGGATTTGTTTTTACGAAGTGTCTGTTCCCACTCCCTTCTCTTTAATATACACGGCTGCTCCGGCAGAGCGCCGTCTTATGTTGCAAGATGATGTGCTGACTTTATTAAAGAGTTTGTGCAAATATATAAATATAAGCAGATATAATTATTTTAGATAGTGGTGTTGTCCGAAAATTGCAATTTTTTTTCATCAAATATCTTAATTTTTGATAAATTAGATTATTTACAATGCATATTTACTGAAAAGAGCTTAGAATAGAAACCGAAAACAGAACAGAACTTTAAATAGCGAAGGATGTAGCTTTGTACACTAAGTTGTAACTTTGTACACGGAAGCTATAGGAAAAGTAGTTGAAATGTTATAATTTTTTTAGCATATTAGAGATTTTCTTTCGCTATTCTTGTTATTTATCGATAAAAAAAAACTAATAATATATTAAAAACAGAGTAGAACAATATATGTATCATCATATTATTTCTCTATCAGCAATATTTCTTGTGTATGAGACTCAAGCAGTCTTTGAGTTTTAAAATGGTTTTTCGATGTTTAAAATTTTTAAAAAATAATTTCAGCTATACTATAGTAAATTGTTTAGCTAATATCTATTCCATATCTGTTGGGATAACCAATTAACTCACTGTCATCTTGACAGTGTTTTGTGTACAATATTTATGAGTTGAAGATTTGAGAAGGAAGTAATAGGCCTGCCTATAAGATAGTGGACAGGAGACGGTCTCGAAATTACTTAATTCTTATGAATAAGGCGCTAGAGGTCATGAATTTAAAACACAATTTATTTCAGGAAGTAACATGATAAATTCCTCGAGTTCAATTTAAAGTTCCAGCTACGCGCTTTACATGAAATTTGTAGGATTATACTCCCATAATCCTCCGAAATTAGGAGACCTAGGCGGGATAAAATGCTTTTCAATGTATTCGTCTTTAGAATAACTAATTAACGTTTATTCAAGAGATTAAGATAATAAATGTAGTTTTTTTTTTAAATTCCAGTCTGAAATTAAAGAAAGCTTTTCTACTTTCAGAAAACATTTAAGAATTATTTTTTCATCTTCCATAAAACCGTTTCATGCATTCACAAAATATCTTAGAAGTGAGGTTGAATACAAAATCCAAATCGATTGCTTTAGTAGCCATGCACAGAAAAATGCAAATGTACATTTCATTAAGTACTCCCTTACGCGGAGTTTTAAAATTGACCATTCACACCACAGTTCTTGAAAGGAAGAATGGCAGTTAAACTTCCACTGGTCAAATTACCGATAATTAGGTTCAATAAAATACGCTTCTTTTGAAAGCCTTTTATGCAACTATGAATGTTGTTTCATGTCAGATTTCTACCAATAAGTGGCCAATATTTACGATAAAAATGATATAACAAGTTATTACAACCAATATGCAATATTTACTATGAAAATGTTTTACAATCATTAAATTTCTTTACGCTTACTAATAGTACAATAGTATATATTTCATTAAATTATAAAGATGAATTCTATGATACATTTTCCTCCAATACGAATAACATTATTGCTATTCATAAAACAATTCAAGGAGGTTCCTTACTATATCGATTAACAAGATCGCTTTTGTAAAAAATTTAATTCTCACAAAAACTTGTTTACAGACCTAAGAGTTCCATGATTGTCGTGTGATTATTTATCAAAGTAGCACTGAAAAGCAACACGAGAACAACTGGCGACGGACTTCGTAAGTTTGTGCCTCGATCAAGTGATGAGGATTGTTCCTGAGATGGCACTTTTCTCTACTAATATTCACATAACACAAAAGGGAAAACTTTGATATTCACAACGAATTTTACGAGCCTGAGCTCCGGAATAAAGTAATTTTATAAGCATAAGAACTCAAAACCACAACTTGAAAAATACCTGACACCCGCAAGGCTCCGACCTTGAGCCTTAGACCACCACGACCATATTCAGTAACTAGAACTCTTCTTTTTCATACTCGCTAAGAGAAAGATGTCCAATACCTCGTTCGATAAATAATGACCTGGCATACATGCGAAACATGAAAGTAAAACTTATATAATAATTTAGTTACAAAAGTTAATGGTTACAGGAATCATCTTCTAGAGAAAGTCAAGTTACTTTGAAACCAACAAGTTCTTAGGAGGAATAATTTAAAATTCTATATAAATTCCAAATAGGTATCTGGTGTAACGCCGCGTAAAGGTAAAGGGGAAAAAAACCCTTGAAGCATGGACAGTAAGAAACATCAAATAAATTATTTTTAAAACTTTGATTGTGTTAAATATTTTTACATTCACAAAGGAAAGAGAAAAAATAAGTTTGATGTTTCTAGATAAGGAGTATAATGTTAGCTTAAGCTAGAGAAAGACGAGGTTATCGTGTTTTATGATTTAAATAGTAAGAAAATGATTCATAAATCAATTATTCATAAATTTAATGAATTTTTGAGAGACAGCACTTATTTCGGGAAAAATTATAATTTTGAACTTTGGGATATTTGAATATTTAAATAAAACCTCTCCAAAAGAAAGCGAGACGAACAAAATGTAAGAAAATAAAGGGATCAGCTTAATTTATTATGATTCGGATTTATCAAACCGAAATAATGATTACACGATTGTATCCAGTGGTGCAATATTCGAGGGATGGAGAAAAAACAAAACATTTTTGTGTTCGACTCGAGCGCTCAGAAAGAGTCAAATATAAAAGCATATCATTGAATTTTGTTAATAATTTTAAAGGGAATATAAATCGAGTCTTAGCAGTTGGTTTTAATAAATTAAAAATAGTGATATTTCAGAATCAAATTTATCAGTTCCAATCACAGAATATTTCCGATTAATATTGCACTTGCAGTTAAATGAACATTAATTGTTACATATTGTTTGTGTAAAAATTGCATATTTATATAGTAATTAAGAGGACTGAGTATATAAGTCTTCCCCACCAGGTTAAGGTAAAATTAAAAGGGATAGAAACTTTTGTGTGTTTAAAATGCCTTAATGGATTAGAGCAATCAGGAAATAATTGGTAAGAACATGAGACGTTGTTTAAACTGCAATTCGCATTCAAAGAATAAATCAAAAGTTCCTACCTGTCAGACAGCGGTCATCATCATCAGGTCAAGATGTTGATTTTCGAATAATCCACTCATACACAAATAAAGGCAATCGATCTAATGACATCAATTTCTTTTAATTAACGTTAAGATGTCACAACACAACAAACATTAACTCTAAGTAAATATCCTAATTCGCATGCATACTAAATTCACTAATATAGTTCGCTTTCAACATCTTCCTTCTCTCTCTTACTCAGATCTAAACATAACTCTTTTTTTTTTCTTTTTCACATCTGGTGCCTAACGCCCTCTATCGTTAGTTTCAACACACTGCCCCCCGATTGACCAAGGGGTTCATTCAAATTTTACAATTACTGACATATTATACAAATAATATTCTTACATCAATGAAACAATTTTACAAATTTACAACAAATGACAAAATATACCTGCATACAATTTCCAAACGATAATATTTCTTAAATCTCTATACTTGAATATTGTATACAATTCTGAATACTAAAAAATAAAAATTTAGATTAATATACATTTAAAGACAAACATATTTATTCATTTATTTCGAGATTGTATAACATTTATACAGGTCTTTTAAGGACGGATGTATCTGTTTTTACTTCACACGATCTAATCTTACCATCTCTGACAGGAAATTTAGTAACGACTTTACCTAACTTCCAAAAATGTCTAGGAAGCTTATCGTCATGAATTAATAGGATATAGTTTTCTTTTAATTCTCTAACGAATCTGATTCCAGAGTTTTCTGAACCTATTTTTAGTTTTGATGAGATTCCTTATATGAAGAGGGAGTCTGAGGTGGGGGGTGTTAATCACTCTTGTAGTGGAAGAACAGTTGATTGCATGAATAATTTTGGAGTTGAAGTCCTTGATAGCGTCTATTTCATTGTGTTCAATCTTTAGATTTCCAGGCATGGTTTGATGTATAATTTCTTGGAATTTAAGCCAATTCGTTGATTTATGAGTTCTAAGATCAGGAGGGAGGATATTGTTTAGAAGAAGATCGATGATGATGGGATTATGATCACTACTTAATTCGTTTATGCTAGTAACGTTAGAGTGGCTGGGATTTTTCAATGGCAAATTAAGGATGGAGTTTGATCTCAGTGGAAATGTAGATGGTCAGGAGCAATGATATCGAGATTTAGCCGCCGCCCAATAGCAGATTACAAAAGTCCCATTTCGTTTGTTCTTCCTGGGTTCCAACAGGGTAATAGGAGTTGAAATCTCCAAATATAACTTTATGGCGACGAGGATAGAATCTAAGTCGATAGTGTTTATGGTTCCGTGTGGGAGGGGTCTGTAAATGCTGGAGGCCGTGATGAAAGAGTTATTTGCAGGCAGATATTAATGGTATTTTCAAACGTTTGGTGTTAATGAGGATTGGGAAGTGCCTGTCTGAGTTTTAATAAGAGAGCAGTGCTGCCTCCTATGGTAAGACGGTCACGGCAGGAGTAGCTGGCATTTTACAGTATCAGAAGGCCGAAGATGCGTTTTGATCCAGTTCTGATAACTGGTCGTGTTTTAACTATTGCATTTTCATCTATGTGTGCTTTTAGTCCATTTATGTTCCATGATAGATGTGAGTAAAGGACATTACAGTTTGGTGTAATATTTATATTAATAGCTGGTTTGAATGATTTGAGTCACTTGACTTAGTAGTTGGTCATCGTATTTTACAAGAGGAGCCTCTGCTGAGCCTATTGTTTTGTGGTAGTTGTTGAGAATGGCTTGAAGTTGTGTTTTAGTTTGAAACTGCTTTTCGTCTTCCCAAACATTTATGGGTTGCGGTTTTATGGCTTTGAAGTTAAATTAATTTTACACATCCGAGAAGTTGGCGGTGACTTCCACAGAGAGCACTGGCAGTGGGTTTGTACTGTTTTGGCAGTCCTGAGGATGGGAAGGCTAAAGTACATTTTGAGACACTTAGGAGGTGGTTGTAGAACTGGCTGTGATGCAGAATTCCTGAGAAGCGATAACATTGCAGGCATGCATTTTCTTCAAAGCTTTATTTTTACTTTAAATAACTGTTTATTTGAAAATGCTAAGAATATCCTGTGGGAGTTTCTTCAGATTTTCAAGAATGAGAAAAGTGGCATGTTGGTATTTCATTACTTTTGAGACTGGATACATAATCAGGCTGAATCCAAATACTTAATTGCCAACTATCTCATTAGTGTTATAGTCCGAGGTGTCCGCGAACCACGACTTTCAGCTCTTGGTGTTCTTACTGAATGTGGATTTAAGCTTCTTTACCGAGATGGTTTTGAATGACTTAATGCTAAGGATTCAGGGAAAACTCCTGCCTCCCAAGAATCCTCCCAGCACCTTGCTGGTTTCACTTAGTTCTTCTTAGCCCAGGAGGTCTATGCTCCTCATCGATAATTATTGGAGGAACTTTTTCCTGCAACAACAGTGAAGCCATTGTTACTTTCAGTGTCACTATCATTATTTTCTCAGTCTGAGCTGCCTCCAGGCTTAGGTGTGGAGGTGTTTGTTTCATTCCGCTTTCTTCGGGAAGAGGAGGGGCGGAGTGCATGGATCTGACATCCACAAATCTGAATTAGTCACTTGTTTGATTTTGGGTTCAGAATTTTCCATTATGGGGAGGCCATTTTTATCTTTTAGTTTTCTGCTACTATTACCTGAGATGGAGGGGAGATGGTTTCTGTCTAACATTTTCATGATTTGCTTCAAATTGTATTTACTCATCTGAAAGGAACTGAAGCCGTATCATCGATGATGTGTTGGGTCTCATTTAATATTTGGGTATGTTCAGGTCGTCCGAGTTTGGTTTGGTGTAATTACAGTTTCTTAAGATAATCACAATATGTTTCGCAAGATTTTCGCGCTTCTAAAAATCAACCCTATGATATTTATCCTCTAAGTCTAACTCACACAGGTTAAATAGAAAGGCCACTACCTCTTGATGAGTTTGATGTATCCATAATGGTAATCTAAATAATCGGTAATCTAAACTACCAATGCAGTAGCATCGGGAAACACAAGTAAAATTTCTACAATGCAGAAAATTTAAGATGAACAATCTAAAATAATGATTCAAAAGTCACTATGTATGTAAATAAAATTATCAGTAAAAGTCCAAAACAAATCAATGGAACCTGACATGTATCTGAACATGGTGTCGCTGACGACGAAGGGAAAAGTCGCCGTTGAATACAGCACGCGGTGTTTAAGGACCAGAGACCGAGACTTTCACACTTGAAATTTTATTCTAAGTCCTGACTGAGAAGGCTCTCCTGATTGACAAGTGCCAACACCCTATTCTCCACTCTATAGTCATTGCTCATTTACTTTACAATTTTTAATGCTTGCTCTTAAATTTTAAACTCAGACAACTTTAATCTTATCCATGAATTAATTTTTATTTTATTTTAACTTTATCACTTTAATTTTACTCATAAGCATCCACTTAAACATGGGCATAGATATCAGGTTTTAACTCAGGTATGGAGATTAGGTCCCATCTGGATAGGCGCCTGGTGAAATGTACTACCATGAAGAAATTGCTGTCAGTATGCCGTTGCATTAACTGAAATAATTATTAGAATTTTTGATAATTTGCACCCAACTCAAATTCCAATAAGAAAGAAAATTTATACTACAAGTACTTGCTTTTATTAGAGTTTAATTATTATAACGAAAGACGGCAGATTGTAATATATTTATTTTAAATTCTCTTTATATATATATATATATATATATATGGCATATAAAGAGAGAGAAATCTTAAGATCTTATTTGGATTTATCATACTGAAAACAAAAGTTTTAAGATTTCAACTCACCCTTTGTTTATAGTGAAACAATATCTGTAACAGGGTATTCTAACCTTTACACTTTGAGAACCTTGAGCTTTTCTACTGTTCTTTGAAGGAACTCTCAAAGTGCAGAAAAATTAACAAAATTATTACTGCATCTTTTTATCACAACACAAACTTCTTACAAGACAATAAATGGAAAGGTAGCTAATTTATGTTTTTCTTTCGAAAATGTATTTCCATCGATTAAATAAAGCAACAATATTTTAAATTAAAGCAACCCATAAAAAGAAAATTAAAATGACTTGGCTGTGGATTGTTTTCCAAAGTATTTAACTCAGGAATAATTGATGAAATCTGCAGTTAAATGTCCTAATTCAACTAATCTGTTTCTGCGTTTGTTTTGTAGCAGTGTACAAAGAGAAAACGTTTTAACATACATAGGCAGAAACAAAGATTAGATGTTTGCCACAGTTCTTCTGGCAATTTTAGGCTATTCTTTCTAATGTCAATCCAAAACAGCTAATATCAACTTGATTACATTTTAGTTTCATCTGAATGCCTGTTACTATATCAATTTGAGATATACTAATTGGTTTCAAAGAATGGAGACAAATATAACCTAATGTCTCGATTAATGTATCAGGCTCGTGACTTATATGAAATTAAAACTTTGTTTGATCCAAAAGAATATTTATTTATATTTGCCTTTACAGCAAACTGCCTTTACACCCTGATCTTTGCAAAATTTAATAAAGTTTTGGCGCTTTGATTAAGCAAATAGTGATCTCTTATTGAACCCTGTTAAAGTTCTAAGGCAATCGTTCCAGAACCCAGGTTGGAAGATCTCTGATCTATAATAACAAAGGTTTGCTAAAATTTAAAGTAATGATAATAAAGTAATTATGATAAATTAGAACAATGGAAAATCAATATTAAAATTGATGAAAGAGGGTGGAAATATTTAACCATTCTAAAATAAGCACATTCCATCTGAAAATTTAATTATTCTTATTGAATTTACGTTGTGCTACTAATTTCTCGCAGTTGAAAGATTTGTCTACTTGATAATGGATTTTTGTACAAGTGAGAAATCAAGATTGAATGTTGATACTCTAGCTGCATCATTTTAACTTGTAATATGAAGGATATTTACTCCGAAATTTTGATATATTGACAAAAATATTCATTCAATGAAAAATACTGGTTAATTAAATAATTGTGCAAAACAAGTATAGTTATTTGTTTTAATTAATAAAATGTTTTATTTATTTACAAATATTTAATATTTAATAATACATTGCAAAATATATTTTATAATTAAAAAGTACACCAAATTCTTAAGAATGGCAATAAAAACAAAGGTTAGGAAGAATTTTCCCAATACAAACATTAGAATTTACTGATAACTATGATTTTCATAAAATAAGAGATATAAAATAAAAATCCTTGAAAGCCGTGATTGTTTAAAAATAACATTAAACGATACAGTTATGATTAGCAAATTAGTTTTCGAAAGTTTGTTGAAGAAAAATGCGAAATTACTAAAATCACTGGTATGCCCCTCTTTTATTTTGCGCAGTCAAGTCTAAAATTCTTTGTTTATATTACCTTATTTTCTGAGTTCTGTTTATCATACATAAACACATCAATCGAAATATAAAAATCTAAGAGTATTACTAAATAAAATCGACTTTACGAAATCAACGAATATTAATGACAATCTAGAACGCGATTTAATATTTAATTTTACAATTTATTTTCATGTAATTAGTCTCTGTCCTTATATTATAAATGCATTGCTTAAGCAAGCAGGTAGTTATGTACCTAATTTCAGAAATTCAAGTAATAATGCAATAGGAGGGAGACAAAACAACCGATCTTTGTTGCAATAATTAATGCAAGATAAACAACCTATTTGTTTTATCAAAAGTGTTTCTGTATGTCGCTTGCCATGTTATCTGTACATATATTGTGATTAAACATTTCATCAAATAAAAATGCTTCATATTTATTAACTCTTTAAAACAATTGTCTAAAAATACCAATTATATTCAATTCTACATGACCGAGAAATTATTGAATTACAAGGTTTGAGAAATTGAAATAAGCAGCAAGATCTATAACAGCATTCTTAAATGTTACTAGTATTCTAGAATGACATAAAATCACATGTCTAAGTCGATATACTCTTTCAAAACCTTAGGTAAACATTCTGAGTACCTCTGGTAGTTGATGGTTGTTCAAGCATCTTGTCGCAAGAACACTGACATAGATGCTGCAACGATCTTGGGCCTGGGACAATCTCTGATGGATTGATTCACATGACAAAATCATTCCTAGCTCCTTTTACCTGTGAATATGTTGTAAGGTTGAATCTCCAATAAAGAAATCCACCCTAATCTCTAGTGACAAACGCATCGGAAATGGATCTCCACGACAGTTGTAGAGCTGACTAGACTCCTACTATCTTCATCGAACAGAATTGTATAACACATGGTGGGCCTACAATCAGAAAGAACCGGTGATTACTTTCCATTTGATTCTACGAATAAACCTCCAATGGTCTCCTGAAAATATTTGTTTATTAAATGTATAGTTCGATAATTTCAACATTTTACACATACAACGGTTTAAAATATTATAGACTAAGTGAAACGTAGAATTAGAATCTCAAGCATTGTGATCCGAACCGCCAATAAGCCAGCCCTTTGAATTACGGAAAACTTAAAATAAGTTCTTTGAATGTCTCAAAAATTGCAAGCTGTACATGAATGATATTAAAATTAAAAGGAAAAATGTCCTTTTGCAGTTTTGCAAAGAACAAATTTAGGTACTCAAGGTGCCTAGTTTTCACTCTTTATTCAACTTACTTTTGGGACACAACGGCAGTTATTAAATTACTCATTTAAATACTAGAATTATAGGAAATGATGAAATATTGAATAGACAATAATATACTTTTCCGATTTTAAAATTAAAGCAAATGATTCATTAAAGTGAATATATTTAGTTTTTAAATGTACTTAAAATGAAAGGAAATGAATGATTGTTGCATTGAATATAAAAGAACATAGAACAATTTAATAATAAGTCTATGAAGAACCACAAAATCAGAGCATAGCACATGGTTATAAGGAATTGAATTTAATGCATTAAAATTTTGAAAAGTGATCTGTATACCAATTTAAAGCTCACTTAAACAATAGCTGCTTGGGTGGCTAAAATTTATTACAACAAAATGATTTTGAATAAAAAGATACTTTATTTTGTGCTTTCATTATTTTTGTAAGTAATTATTTAGCAAAATCTTTAATCAGTTGTATTAAAAGATTTTACTAAAACTATTTTATTTTTGGCAAGAGAGTTGGCGTTTAATACGTAACAAAGAGAAATAAGCTCACATTCCAATTGATTTAACAATTCAACGAATATCCATGTGTATTGATTTTTACTTATCCTCGGTATCTACGAGATAAATTATTGAGAAAATCACATGCAATGCAATTTATCTCATCCAAATACTAAATGTTAACCACTGATGAAAACAATTATTTTTCTTTTGTCCTTTAAAACGATTACTTAGCAATAATGCAACAAACAAATTCTATGATGTTAGTTTTGGAATACATACTTGAAATTAGCCAAAAGGAATACTGTACACATTTTAAAATAGCCATGAAAGGCATCGTATTTTAATTAACTATGCATATGAATCATTTGAAAGTTATTGCTCAGTTTCAAAATTGTCATAATAGGTCACGAATATTTATATCTACGAGACAATATATGCATAACAAATTATTATACTTGAGTGCAATATATAAATTACATATACTTTACAAAATTTAACTATCAGCTGATTTTTCTCTGTATTAACTATAATTTTTTTTTTCTCTAATATAGCTGTTTTTCTCTCCGATTAAGAGCTGATGCTTATATTTTCAACAGAAAACTAATTGAACGTTTGAAATAACTGATATATAAAAATTAAAGAATAATGTAAATTCGTTATTTAGATTATTGCTAACTTTTGTTAATCACTCATGAAATCATTTACCAATGGAAAGTAATATTTTTAACATGGTGTGATTCTTTATTAAAGTCATTCTAGAAGCAACACGAGGGTTATTTGCGACGGAACCCATAATTTTGAACCTCGGTCAAGTGACGTGGACGACACCTGAGGCACCTCCCTTTCCAAACTTCCACATCACGCCGAATGAAGGAGCAGGAAACCTCAACAGATTTAACGTATATCAACCCCCACTACACGGATATTTGACATAAAATGCGGATAAATAAAAATAGGGAACAACCATATGAAATATCTTCCGTATTCAAAATTTAAATTTGTAATAAATAATGATTTAATATTTACATTAATACACACTCACAGCTATCGTAATATGCATACTTAAAAAAAAAAGCTAAAATCTCTAGTGACTAAATGACGAAAAAATTTCAAAAATTCAGGTAATATATATTTATAATACTATTTTTTAAAAATATTCCTTTAACCACATAATTTTTAACACTCTAAGAATTAATATAAATAATTTTTCGCTATGTAAGGAAAAAGCATTATATTTTCAAGTACTTAACAACTCCTGTCAAGCTGTTTACAATAATTAATGAAAACATCTTCACTGTAATCAAATTGAAATCTTTTCTTTAAAAGGACACAAATTGAATTGAAGAATTTCTCATAAAACATTTTGCTTACCACGTTATTGCTGCTTTGAATAAGGCTTGCATTGAGACACAAACCCACGAATGAAATTTCTTTGTTTTGATAATGCTTATTAAATCATTTAAATAATTTAAATTTTCATATACTGCTTTCACAAAAATCTCAACATGGCTTCGGTTTCTAAACAAAATGTGTTTAAGAGATCCAATCGTAGATTTGAGTTCCTTGATTCTTTAAAAACTTTTATAATCGATGAAAAAACTCTGGCACTTTCTTGCAGATCAGTATTTAAGGAAA
>BMAW01087586.1:79349-110723 GCA_019974015.1 Nephila pilipes
TTTATTGAGAATTCTTACTATTAAGTGTACGAATGCTTTTAACTAAAAAATCTAAAGATAAAGAAACTTGACTGCTAATTTCTGGACTAGAGTCCGTATCTTTCGCAAGTATTTTCGCTATTTCCATATTCACTTTTGCTTCCTCTTATATTTTTATTAACTCTTCCACTGTTCGAATTGATCGCATCGCTATTTAGAATACTCGAATTTGAATTTTATTTCTGAAAAATTAATTTTTCTATTTAATTATGTAACTTCCTATTACTTTTAATTTAATACAATAACTATTTAGAGGCCATTCCTTCCTTTCAATAGAAAGATGCGTCGTAAATTAAACTCTAGCTTTTAATTTTAGCATAACAGTTATTCATCCAAATATAAATTGCGCTGAATAAAAGGTAAACTCTTTTTCGTCGAAAAGAATTCTGGCATCATATAGCTATTAACCGTATGATTTTTTCAGAAAAAGGAACATGTTCATCTCATCTTTTACAGAATTTGAGCAATGTCATTTTTTTTCTGATTTTCGTCCTTACAAAACAGATAATTTGAGCTAAATTTTTGTTATCTAGCTTCTATCAAAGCAGGCGATTTAGTGTTAACCAATAGTAACATGTGATACATATAATCATTTAAATTAATTGTCTCAAACTCCGGTATTGCATTCCCTTTTATCAAAACATGAATTTAAAAATCCTGGAAGTTCTTTCCAAAATAAAAAAAAAAAAAAAAAAAAAAAAAAACTCATTAACTCAAAATTTTTCGTGCATTAAAAAAAAATTGTTGAGTACTATAATAATTTTTATTACACAAAAAAAAAAAATGATTAAAGTATACAGAAGATGTTCATCAATATTTCAATTTGAATTCAGGAGAGAAAAGTTGTAATATATATATTTTTTAGAATAAATGTATTTGACAATGTATATATTTATATTATTTTGTACAAAGATGTGTTTTTTGCTTGTAACAGGTCAATTGAAAAGTCCCCGGCCTACCATAGTAAAACACATTTTTTTGACAAAATTAGTTTTTTTTTATTCAACATAATTCCCTTTAAGGATGATACACTGATTATAGCGACTCTCCAACTTTTCGATACCATTTTTGTAGTACGATTTGTCCTTTTCTTCAAAATAGGCCTCAGTTTCGGCGATCACCTCTTCATTCGACGAAAATTTCTTCCCAGCGAGCATTCTTTTGAGATCTGAGAACAGGATATAGTCGCTGGGGGCCAGATCTGGAGAAAACGGTGGATGAGGAAGCAATTTGAAGCCCAATTCATGGATTTTTGCCATCGTTTTCACTGACTTGTGACACGGTGCATTGTCTTGGTGAAGCAGCACTTTCTTTTTCTTCAAATGCGGCCGTTTTTCGGCCATTTCGTCCTTCAAACGGTCCAATAACGCTATGTAATAGTCGCTGTTGATGGTCCTTCCTTTTTCAAGGAAGTCAATGAAAATTGTTCCATGCGCATCCCAAAATACAGACGCCATAAACTTGCCAGCCGACTGTTGCGTTTTCTCACGCTTTGGAGCGGATTCATCGTGTGCAGTCCACTCGCATCACTGTCGATTGGACTTCGGAGTGAAATGATGGAGCCATGTTTCATCCATTGTCACATATCGACGCAAAAACTCGGCTTTATTACGCTCGATCATCTTCAAACACTGCTCCGAATCATCAACTCGTCGTTGTTTGGGGTCAAAAGTGAGCTCGCGCGGCACCCACTTTGCACAGAGCTTTCTCATACCCAAATATTCGTGAATGATATGATGTACACGTTCAGTCGATATCTTTAGAGTGTCTGCTATTTCGTTCAATTTCAATTTACGGTCATTCAAAATCATTTTGTGGATTTTTTTAATGTTTTCGTCGGTAACAACCTCTTTTGGGCGTCCACTGCGTTCACCGTCTTCGGTGCTTATTTCACCACGTCTAAACTTAGCATACCAATCCTTGAGGGTTAATTTTCCTGGGGCAGTGTCTGGAAACTCGGCATCAAGCCAAGTTTTTGCTTCAACTGTATTTTTTCCCTTCAAAAAGCAATATTTAATCAACATGCGAAATTCCTTATCATTTTTTTCACAATAACAAAAGTTACTTTACTCAAAATGCTATAATTCACAAACTAATGATCCGACAGCTGTCAAATTTATACACGCATCTTTTGAGGGTTAGGGCAAACTAAAAAACATATGGATTTAATTCTAGTAGCACCATCTATGTGTCAGGTCGGGGACTTTTCAATTAACCTGTTAAGGTTGAAAATAAAAACATTTCTGGAATAAAGAATATAACATTGTACTGTTGTTGAAAATTCCCCGTATAAAAATATTTTTAACTTGGATGACTACCGAAAAATTCTAATGTAAAATTATTTTCATGGATATCACAGTATTCTTTAATCAATCTCCATAAGTAAATTCTAATTAAAATATTCTAGTTTCTGAAGTACAGAAACGATCCCAACTTACAATAGATAATGCATACAACAAATTACTGATTACATATTAATATTTGTAACTCCGCCAAAACATTTAACTAAGAATACAAACGAAATAAGAATGTTTTTACAGAAACAGATTTATTATCCATTGAAAATAAAACTACGAGCTATCTATGCATATTTTATAATGACTCAATATTTGAATTCTTGAAGTGTAGAATTCCTTTTTCATTGACTTTGGTAAAAAAGATAAGATATTTTAATGAAAATCGATTATTGCTTTCGTTGCATAAGACGTTCTAATCATTTATCGAAAACATGTAGTGTTTGCTCGGGAAAAATACAGGTATCAGTTTTGCTTGCCGTTTTGACATAAGAACGTGACTCCAAAATCTTTTTTTTAATTAAATATTTTGTAGAGTGACTCATTTGAAACAAACGATAAAAAAATAAATTTGAAAATATTGTAAGCTGAATTTATTTATTGTTACAACTTGATGAACTTGAATAGAATTTTGATGTTTGAGCTTCCTCAGTAACTGAAGGATTTAGTTATAAAGAAAAATACAATCATTTATGTAGTTAATTGATAAACATACAAAATGATATTTTTTATTGATCGTTTCTGTAATAGCTCTAAAAATCAAATAGTAACTTGCTTATTTGTAATTTTTATTTTAATGTGATATTTAATGTTTGTCATTTTTCCAAAATTAGAAGAGAAAGCAACTTGAATCACTTTTTTGTTGTTCCCACACTCAAATAGAAATAGTTTAAATAAAATGGTGATTTGTTTTTTCCAATTCGTTTACTACTAATTGATTTAATGATTGTTCAGTAGCGTCATACTCAGAAGCAACATAAAGCTATTGACGACAGACGTTGTAATTTTGAGTCTGTGTTAAATAACGCAGACAACATTTTTCTGGCACCTCCTCCTCCAAACTTCCCCACCATGCCATAAGGTAGGAGACTTGGAGCTTTTACAAATTCAATGTGTATCAACCCAATTATATGTTAAAAACAGCAAAAGAAGTAAATTTTATGATTTATCAAAACTATGGACTCTCAAAAATTAGCAACTAGTAACTGTTTAATAAGTTAAAGATATCAGAGTTATTGTGATGCGTATTTTAGTTACCATAAACAATCAACTATTTAATATATTGTGTGGGGGGGGAAATGCACATGAATTAATTAAAATAAAATTGTATTGCTTTCTCTACTTTCTTCTTTTATTATATCAAATAAAAGCAACACTACAAATGATGTAATTAAGAAAACTACTACCCTTATTTTTTTTTAAACCAGTAATTTTTCTGCTCGAGGAAAAGAAATTACTACTTGGTTTTCCTTATTTTACCATTTACCTAAAATGTACATCATTTCTGTAATAATATTTAATATACAACTATAATAATTACATTTCATATTGTATAGAGAGCAATCCGTGACATTATATTTTCTTACATAAATATAACTTACCTATACTTTTTACAAATTTGAATGCTTCAGAAAGTCTTTCACAACTGTGATGCAATTATAATACAGATAATGTCATCACAGATGGGAATCCCATCTAACATTCTCTTTGTATCAAAACTTCCGATATGCAAGAGTGTCTCCAGCACTTGGTTGATTGACACATATAATAAAATAGATAATTGCCTGGAAAATAGGAACTATTAAAAATATTTCCCTAAAGTAATACGTTATATGAAAACTTGGTTTACCTCCACCACTTTCCACATCACCCAAGAGGTATGGTATGTGAATACATTAATCCATTTTCCCAACAGGAAAGGTAGGTTCCATAGAAGATATATATTCCTTTACACTTTAAAAAAAAACTTGCACAACTATTTTTACTACACAAAATAACGAATTTTTCATAGTATACAAATGAAACAGAAGAATTGCAATATACATTTTACATGGAACTTTAAATAATTAAAAAGCTACATGAATAAACTTACCTAGTATATAAAATTCTGCTTGCATTGATAACAAGCATAAATATCTTCTAATACATTATATTAAATATTATTTAAACACTTTCCAGCAATAGAATCAAACATGTACCTTCTAAATTTATTTATATCAAAATTATCATTTCTCTGTTTAATATCCTATTTGTAAAGTACCATATAAAAACACTACAATTCATGCTATCAGTTTGTTTTAGATGAATAGGATATGAAATATGCCAATCTAGTTCTTCATGTAACAAAGTATTTAATGTTCTCCATAAATCTATTAATTTAATATACCTACCTCCATTTCTAAAACCTAAAGGATCATAAAAGTATAATTTCTTGATATTTAACTTAGCCACTAATAAAACCATATGACAAGACACATTAATGGGAATGAGAATGAATTCTGTATTCCTAAGTTGGTTAAAATTAAAAAAAGTTTCCAAGATTACCTCCAATTTCCAGAATTTGTGTGTGGTAACATCTTGCCGCAATGGAATCACTACTTTTCATGATTTTTAAATTGAATACATCCATTATACTATCTTACAGCCATCCTTTATGAAAATTTGTTCTTTTTTTTTTTTTTTTTTTTTTGAAAGAATACTTACTTCTCATCAGATGTATAACAATCCAACAATTTCACCTCATAAAAATGTAATTTAATGTCCTCAATACGTAAAACTATTTGACAGTAATTAGATACATAATTATTTTGGCGTGTAAAAGATCCAATTGGTTTCCTAAACAAGCTATTTGCATTACATAATACTGATTGCTCTATTTTTAAATACTTTTTTTTCTTGACAGTTAAAAGAAGGATATACCGAATCTTTCCTCTTCAATTTTTGAATTTTACTGTTACGTTTAAATATATACTGCTAGTTTAAATGTTGATTGGGAGGTAACCAAATTATTTTCCAGTTTTATTTCTTTGTTTCTTTCTGCAACTCATTCATATTTTGAAATCATAGTTTTTAAATTGCTATTTAAATAAGAAAACATAGTCACTCTGACAAATTTATTTTACAATAAGCAACTTAATTTGACAAGTAAAATATTAGTTTCGTGGATTTCTCGTTCTTCTTGGAATGTTTCTTTAATTGCAGAATCAATGCAAACTTCTACACAAGCCACAGATGGAACTGAATCATGGTCATATTCTTTATCTACAACAATTCCATCACTTAAAACACCATTAAAATACAGAAATTGTTGAACACATAATGAGTTAACTTTTTGAATATGTTTATACAGTAGGTGATTATCCAAGCATACACAAGTATACAAATGTATACATAGAGATAAATATGATTTTTTTATGTACCTACAGAAGCCTTTATCATGGTCTGAACATCCTTCTACAATCTTTTTAACTTCCTAAAATCTTATTAACTTTCTTCTCCATGAGTTTGTGATTACAGTAATCATAAATATATTGCCTTCGCATAAACATCGCCATCAGGAATTTCTATTCCAGTATTGTGCCATTTATATGTTGAAGGATAAAAACTTGGGTGTATATGAATTATTATTCTATATTGATGTGCTAAGTATGCATCATTTTCTATTTTTAATACAATATCAATTCCATTATCTATTAAAAAATTTGCGCTTAAAATAGTTGGTTTTTAATTTCTTATGAAACTTACAATACATATTTCATACTCCATAGTTCCGCTCTACCATAATAATTATCATCGAAATATTCAATGACAGCAGGTTCCTTATCAGAAAATGCAACTTTAAAATTATCCATACTATTTTTAAATTTTATTGAATTCGTTTCCTCTAAAAGAACTGTCAAAGAAGCTTAAATTTTATTCTTCGCTATCAAACTAGAAACAAGATTAGTTCACGGTTTTTTCCAAGCACGATGCAGATGCCATTCGCAAAGTAGGTGTTTAACCTCATCTCCAAACTCTTGTTTAAAAGCGGGACATGTTTTATCATCAGTTACAATGTAATTAAGATTTTAGTTGGGAATTCTTTGTTTTATGCTGTCAAATAAATAATGCATAGTTTCCATAACTAATTTATTTGTGATAAAATGTGCAATTGGATAACCTATTCTATATTTATCAGGCACGATTAAATTCATTAAATCATACTCATTGGTTTTGTGAGCTGTGCATAATATTTTATTACAGCTTTTTAACAACATTCTTTTTGTTCAGCTGTTTGTACACCAATTGCTAATGAATTATTTGGCATTTTTTTTTTAAGCTTGCAGAACCTGAAATCATATCTTGTCCTTGGGGTTTATAAAAAAGAACACATTTATAAATTTCATTTTGCAATTTATTATTAATAATATAAACCAAGACAGCATCTTTTTTATGGAGCAAAAAAATAATTTTAAAGAATTCGCGTAATACGATAGGCTCTTTTGTTTGTCAAAAAGGATTCTTTAACAAGATATTTATTTTGATCATTCCTCATTTCTTGATTACCGCGTGCATATTCCAGTACTTAAGATTTCTCGATACCCATTTGAAGGTGAGCTCTGATAAATTACCCCCGTCTTTTTAATTGGTTGAAATTTTATGTTTTGCGTGTTTAATTCATGAAAGTGCCTTGAAAAGTACTTAATGATCTTTTCATTTGTCTCACAAACAATAACCTGAGCAGGACATTCAGTTGGTGGTATTAAGCCTTTCACATATCTTCAATTTGTTTTCCTATAATATGGATTTGATATTACGGATTAGAAACATTAGTGACAACTGTAATATGAATAAACATTTGTTTCACCTGTTTCATAACCAGTACGTCTTTTTAAAAGAAGAAAAAGTTCTAGCTCTCTAATTTTCTAGACATAACTGAAAACTGAATTTACTTCAAAATTTAATTCCTTTGTTGTCATATCTATTCAACGAACTTCTTTTCCGTATGTTAACAACAGCATTAAGAACCTAAATTTATAATTGCACTCAGGATGTGGACATGGATAAAGCAAAGTTGAATTTGGGCATCGTTCTGTATGTTTCTATAATTTGGTAAATATGGAAACCTTTATAGACGAATACTATATTCTAATATTCCTTTTTTCTCCTCTTTGTTTGATCCCTTTTTTGTCATCCTTATTTTCAAAAGCAGGATAATCTTCAAAGATTTTACGGTGATAAGAAAAAGACTGTGAAGTAAAATATGTATTTTTACAAAATATGTAGCATTTTGTATATACTTTTTGAACAAGAGGACCTCCAAAAGGGATTAGTTCTTTATAAATACTATTATCACATTTTTTCAAAATTTCATGTACGTTATCACGATCAAAATCTTCCTCCTCGTTAAAATTGATATTGCTTTTAATTTTTAAAGCTTTTACCTTCGACTATTGACGATTGGGACACGTATAAGACTAAAATTTCACTTCCCTTAAAATTTTGTAATTTATCCATTTCTTTCGTCACTTTCGATCCTTGGGGGTGGGGGGGGGGGCAATCCATAATCCAGCAAATACGTTAAAAAACCTGGAAATTTAAAAAGCAGAAAATTAAAACACACATGAAAGATCAGAGAAATATGCAACATTACAATTTCAAGAAAAACCTCAATATCAAAATTAGCAACCACTTACGGATAGAACCTCACTACATGACATCTCTTATGAATGTAATACAGCTTGGCTCAATAACAAGTTGTACGATTAATTTGGACTAGCGTCTGTTCGCAGCCCTGCATCCCTATGGGAGGCCGAAAACTGGACGAGTCTATTTAAATCGTAGGCATTAGAGGAATTTAGCTGAGATATTGAGGGGATTTCCCGGGATCGGGGATTTTTCCATTCAGGAACTTTCAATTGTACTGGCAAAGTAAAAACAAAACGTCACAATAAATTAGAGCTGGCGATTATTCATTCATCATTTTTTGCCCTAGTTAATGAACAGGAACTGCACCTTCCTTGAGCAAAAAAAAAATTGTGTGAATTTTAATATCTCTGCAAATCTTGTGAAGATTCTTTTTCGTTGCAAGTCCTAAACGGTTCGGTCGCTCAAAATTGTGTTTGTGTATCTTGTGAAGTTTTTGATGGAAGAACAACAATATCCAAAAGAGATGCTAATGCCTTCATTTTGTTTTAATTGTTTGCATTTTGTATACCATATTCAATATGCTTTCTATGCTATTCAACTGTTATTTCAATGGCTTCTTCGTGTTATTCTCTGACTATTTTGTTGAAAGCCGAACATGTTTTCCCACATTAACAGGCACTCCTGATGCAATATGTTGATTCCTTTCTGGTTTTAAATTTTCTATGCTACTCCTATGCAAATGGAATTCTCACAAACGATGTTGCCATGACACCTGCTACCTCTTTATTCATAAATAATGACATTGTCTTTTCCATTCATCAAACTCCCTGCCAGAGTAAGAAAAATATATTTCAAATTTAAATTTGTATCTTCATAAGATTGTTTGATCAAATCTCTCATAAGATTAAGTTTTATACTGCTCGTTCTTGAATACACACTACATCAACTGTGTAATACGAAGAATATGATGGATGAAATTCCTTTAACTGGGCATTATAGCTTCCTTTCTGTGAAAATGTGAGATTGCATGTCTCACAAAGCCCTATTAAAGGGCTGCTTTTGCCAAATTGCTGGATCAGACATTTTTACTTAAAAAGCTCTAATTATGAAAAATGAGTAGGTAGTACTCCTGATGATTATCTGATATTAAAGATTTTCTTCGTGTATAATGAATGAGCCCAACTGAGCTATTGTAAGTCTAAGAAAAACAATTTATTTTCGATTCTACGAATGGCACCAACAGATACAGCTTTCCACTTTGATTGTTAGTGATGAAAACAATGAAAGATTCCCAGTTACCTTCTGTTACTCAAACGATGTTTGTTCTGAAATTAATAATACAACATGTTTTTGAAGAAATTAAAAAAAAAAAAACTGCTGACTTTAATATTAAAAGTATTTATGACTGATGATCATGCCTTATTTTTATAAATATAATGCATAGTTAAAAGTTTATGGGGAAACTATTTTGTTTACTATGCAGCAGGCATATCTTGTGTGACTGGAAAAGACAAATAAATGTTAACATCAAAAATTGAAGGATATCATTGGAAAGTAATTTTAATAAAATTTTACATGAAATGAACTAAGTAACTTTCTAATGCATGTACAAATAATTTGTTTAAGAATATAAAGATGAAGAAATCAAAACAATAATTGATTATTTTCAAAAAATCTGTGGAAGATGACAATTTGGACCTATTGCTAGAGTTCTCGTTGAATTATAAACACCAACTACTCTAATATGAAGAAGCTAGTGGTATAGTTATAGGGTTAAATAATTCTTTTTCAATTGTTCTTAGTGCCATTGTAAAAAATAATAATGGATAGAATTATCTCATGGAATAAGGAAAATTAATTTTAAAAAATATTACTGTTATAACAGCGACACGACAAAAGTTTCTCTAAAATGGACGAACATTTTGCCATTGAAAAAACACTTATTGTGGTTACAGCATTAGATGTGACAATTGTAACATATGCATCCATTCCCTCACTTGCATTTATATTGATTATTCCATAAGATTTCTTTTTTGTAAACATATACATTTTGTTTGTCAAAAATTTAAGGACAATATAATTTCATTTAACAATACTGATACAACTGATGAAAATTTGTTTGTAATAAATGAAGATTGATATCATTTAAAACTAGAAAAAAAGGCAATTTTTAAAAAAACTGAAAAATCTGTTGTTAACGATAAACAAGTCTCTTTTTCAGCTAAGATACAGACAATGTGGAATCAGTTTGCTAGTGTTAAAACTGATGAAGAAAAATTATACAATAGAAACTATGAATTCTTTTATAAATGGTATACATCTTTTAATCCTGGAATGTCTCGAAACGTTATTAAAAATTTTCTGCAAATAAAAAAAATATTACATATCAGAAGTAACAGCAAGAAATTCAAGACCGTCTAAAAAGCAAAGAAATTTAACGTAAAATATTTTTTAACCAGATAACCAATAATATTAAGTGAGAATACCTGTATTTATAATGAGTATTTTTAATATGTATTGAGAAATGAAATCATGACAATCTGTTATTCAATGACCAGCTATATGCAGGAACAACTTTATTTCTTTCAGATCTTAAGCACAATCAAATGTACAACATAATTTAATATTTGAATTTGAAATAGGTTGTCTACACTGACTGGTTAGAAAGAGGCAATCATTAGAAAAGGATGCAAAAATCAGTCAAGTAAATTAATACCATGCACACTTGTATTCACTTTGTAATATAATTTTTCATTCAGTATTTTCAATATTCATGATGACATGAAATCATTCTAATGAGTTATTTAATGGCCAGTTATATACGGGAACAATGTATTTATTTCTTTCAGAATTTGAACGAAATAAAATTCACAAAAACCATCAATTGTACTCTTATCGATAAAAAAATGTTAGTTTTTATTAAAAATAGAAATACGTGTTGAGATATATCCATTTGCTTAAGTTTAGCTTTTTTCTTTGATTTGATGTCAAAATAAATATCATTTCTTTGAGCCATTTTAACTAGAACATAATTAATGCAAGTTTCACTTTTCAATAGTGATTATCTTTTTTTTAAATTCATTTAAGTTTATATAAGACTTAAATCATGTTTGAGAAGTAAATAGTGTTCTATATAAGCACCATTTTATTTAGAGAATTTCTTTTTAAATTTCTACTATTAGTTCACACTCTCCCTATATATATTCATATATCTTGTTCAAATTTCCAATCGTTAATAAAATACTTTTTATTCATTTCCATTTAAAATGCTACTCCTCCCACAAATACCAGTCAATCACTTCCATTTTTTTTTCTGTGTGTTATATATAATACATGTAACAAAATCAGGGATCCATTTTACAAAGAAATGTTTGCTTTTTTCTAAAAAAAAAATTTAATGTAGAAGATATCTGTGTTTTTTTTGGATTTTAGCATGCCAACCCACATTTTATTTTTTTCCCCTCCAAAACTAAATAAGCTATTACAAAATCGATCCCTAAAGTTACTTAAATATCCTTAAAAACATTACAAAAAAAAATTTCATAGTAAAAAATTAATAAATAAAAGAGGAGTAGGAGTTAGAAATTTTTTTAAAAAAAATTTAAATTTTTAAAATTGTGTTTACAATGTATTCTAATTTTCATGTAAAATAATTGTTTTTAATAGAGACGCTACATAGCTTGCTAAAACAAAATTTTAAAATGCATTAATAAAAAAAAATAGCTCAAGGGTACCAAGTCTTTAAAGGAAACCAGGTTGATTAAATCTGAATGTGTATGTCACAAGTGTAATTCTCAGATGAAATTTGCTGCCCAAAATCTTTGACTGTTATTCCTTGATTTGCATGAATTCTACCGATACTAATTAATACAAGTAATAACCAATAATAATTTTCTTTTTTTAGTGATAATTACTTTTTATGTAATTATTTAAGGAAATTATATCAATAAAAAGATATTTAGTCCAGAAAATTATTGTATACTTTTTAAAATTATTTAATCCAGAAATATATAATATAAATTGATGTTTAACCCTGAAAACAACTTCATATATTTTGAAATTTATATTTAATTGTTAACCTTATTTAAATTTTATAGAAATTTTTGATAAAATTGGTTTATTAAGAATAGTATGAGTCATAAACAATGGTGGATCCAGAAAAAAATCGACAAGTGGAGGGGGACACATTTTTTTCTTCATAAAGTTCATAAGACTTAATTGAGTTTATTTCATAATTTGTGACATTGGGCTATTCGCGGTTTCTCTTCACTAACCTTGGGGACTTTTAATTGAGATTGATTGCTTTGGCTAAATAACCTTTGCCCAACCAAAAACGAAACGTGATACTTAAAGTTATTATGTAAAGCAGTCTGTTAGATTACTATTGGTGGGTTGAACTAAGGTATTAGAAAGCTTACCCTGGAGAGCATAGCCATTCGAATTTAAAGTTGTATGAAATTCCGGCTGAACTACATTGCGCATATTTACGCAATCACTTAAGAGGCAGAGCACGCGATTGGTATGATGTGATCGGTGCTGACTTTAAACGGGGAGAATCTACTGACTTTGAGAACATACAGGCAGATCTAAGAGATGCATTTCCTGTAGTGCGTGATCGTACGCGGTTAGAAGCAGAATTCTATTCGGCTAAGCAACAAAACCAATCTCCGTTATATTTTGCGTATTATATGTTAAAAATTGCGCTTTGGGTAAATTTACTGACCACGGAAACTGAGTTAATACAACATATAATGTTGAGAATGTCAACGCCTTTTCTGGACAATCTTGAAGTCCGTAAGCCAACCTCTAAGATTGAACTGTTGCAGTTTCTATCTCAATATGAAATGCGGCACTTAAGTGAAGTTGAGAACAATCCTCGGGTAATTCAAAATAGGAGAAATTTGAATAGATATCGCTGTAAGCGAGATGAGGCTCTTGCTCCTCATAGAATGAGGCAAACTAGAGATGTGCAGATCCAGAATATCAACAACCATAATGTTAGTCGTAACCAAAATTTTGATCGCTCTCCAATTACGTTGAATTCATTGTATGTAAAACCGGCAGAGACTGGTAATCAACTTAAAAGGGAATTTGAGAATGTCATTAAAACCTTGCAAAGTCAGATACGAGCGGTGAGAAGGAAGTCTGGGAAATTGCAAAATCGGATCCAAGGTTTATTGCATGACCAACAGCAATATATTAATCAAAATTTTCCTTTAGCCTCTAGTAGTTATGATGTAAACTTCAGTCACTCTGTTAGAAAGGGTTCGAGTACCCACCGCCATGAAAAGCCGGCTAATCAACTTGATCGAGGGATCCGAGTGCAACAAAGATCTGATTACATGATGCGAAGTTGCAAGTCAGCTGATGGAACTGCGCCACTGTATGTGCCACCTCACCGCAGGATGAGAGCCTTTACTCCGACAGCGCCAGCGGATGGAAACGTCAGACACCTGCAATGGAGAAGCGGAGTCCGTACGCAAGAGTCGTCCACAAGAGACATGCCATGGAGAATCGAAGTCCGGCCTCAGCAGCTACCAGTAAGAAGCAGAGCAGGGGATCCCACTGCCAAACCACAAGGGTCTTCAAGGAGCCAATCTAGAGTCACGTTTTTCCACTACAAGGGATCTGCAACAAGATTCCAGACGTCAGCCGATCTCCCAGTTTAGAAGGTAGTTTCTTCAACAAGATTCTCGTCCACAGCGAAAAGCGAGACTAAAATGTCAGGTTGTATTATTCTTTGTTATTCTATTTGATTTGACGACATGATATTTTTGAGACAGCAAGTCTTTGATTTTTACGGCTTCAGTTCCAATACGGCAAACAGCTTTGGCTCTTACTCCACTAAGAGCTGAGAACTTTAATGGAAAGTTTAAATTTTTTTAGTTAATTGTAAATCACCAAGTTGGTGATCTTTCCCGATGGAAAGTATTTTTTGTTATACAGATTCGAACTTTTAAATTGTAAACATTTGTTAAAAGTATAACACTTGTTTATTCATTGACTTGTTTTTTTAAGAGTAGATGTCTTGTTATTTTGCATGAATTATGTATAATCATTTCATAACTGTATTTATGTTATACATCTGGTCACAACGTGGCGTAATTAGGGATCGCGACTAATATTAACACTTAGCGCTGCGTTAAGTTCGCCTTTTGCATTGTTCTGTCTCTTGACCAGATCGCGTCATTCATCAAATTCTTGAATTTTATATGGAAAAGTGTGTATATTAATATGAATGATGTTTACTAATGTTTAAATTTTTACAAAATAATGTACACGACAATCCATTTCAGGGTAACAGACCCTGAACTACAGCTTGTAAAGGAGCCGAAGAATCAATCCTCAGGCTGAAAAGGAATAAGAAGTTAAAGAAAATTCTTTAATAAAATTATATTTTGTTACCATTAGTTTTTTTTTTTTTTTTTTTTGTAAGCTCTCCTTGGGTTACGCCTTAGACTAGCCATTTAGGAGCAATACGGTGACTTCAGAAAGCTTCAAATTTTCAGCTTATTAAAGGGAAATAAGGTATAAATTTAGATTCAATTGATTAAGTGCTTTAGAATTCAGAACTTAACCAAGTTTATGATAGCGTCCAATTAAGTAGGCATTTAGAATTTAATCGTGATTTCACGCTGGGTTTTTGTACCCAACGATAAATCACGTTTCATTTCTGGGGAGGGGTTGTGACATTGGGCTATTCGCGGTTTCTCTTCGCTAACCTTGGGGACTTTTAATTGAGACTGATTGCTTTGGCTAAACAACCTTTGCCCAACCAAAAATGAAACGTGTTACTTAAAGTTATTATGTAAAGCAGTTAGAAATGAAGTGAAGTGGTTGAGTTAAGAAATGTATAAACTCCGACTGGAAGTAGCAAGAGTATCTGAACGAGAGTCTGACGGAGTAGAGAGACTGAAAGAGAGGCTGTAGGAGACGTGAAGCTGAAGTGATAGATAAGAGGAAGGAGGAAATTTTACAGTACAATAAATTGCTCAATCCTGTGCTTGGACACAACAATCAACTCTGAAGTAAAACAACAAAATGAATACTTTTAAATTCGGTTGGAATTTCCTATTCAGGTATGTTATTTTGTCTGGATGTGAAATTATAATGGGAGCCTGTACCCACCCCATGGATTCACCACTGTATATAAAAAATATAGAATTACTGGGGAACCCACTTTTCCTATTTGGATAAAAGGGATAATGCATTCATGCCTCAAGGTTATGTGTTCATTAAATATATGCATTAACAAAGATGCAATTTTCTTATACAATGATGAATCTTTCTTCAATATGTGATGAAGTATCACTCTTTGTAAAAGTTTTTTTATGCATTTACAGGCTTTTATTTTATTTTATTTTTCGATAGTTTACGTATAATAATGCAGATATTTAATATTTTGCGAAACAATCAAAATTGTAATGAGTAGTAAGTTGTATTTATGAATGCTATTTAAACTTATGGTTTAGTTATAATTGAATTTTTCTTCATTTGCCTACTTTTAAGATTGTATTTGCTATAAAAGTATTTATTAAGATTGTATTTCCTATAACAGTCACTTTTTTTCTTTCTTTTCTTTTTTTTTTTTTTTTTTTTTTTTTTGTAACAGTTTCTTTGATCTTTTTTGGGATACCTTATTTTTTAAATAGAGTTATTTTGTAATCTAGTCATTTCTACTTCATGCTAGAGAAAACTGCATTTGGAAGAACAAAATTTAAACAAGATGAATAAAATATCATAAAGTAGTGTTTTATTCAAGATATAATTGATAGATGAAAGAATGGCTTGAAAAACTCATACTGCTTCAAGACGGTGGAGCACATTTCATGAAATATCTTATCAACTGTTTCCTTCCCGAAATTCATCTTTGGGGAATTTTTGAAAAACCTTTCAGTATCCTAACAGTATTCAATAACTAATATTGCTGTTCTAAAACGAACCTTAGAATTCAAAAATAAAATCAAATGGGCTGCCTCTACCCGATGCTTGGGTACCTGGATATAAATAAATCCAAAGAGATTACATCAAACATACACTTTATTCATAAAGGACGACACAACACAGAGACACACACAAATAAACGCTCAGCTAGCGTCGAGTGCACAAATCGTTCTGTTTTACATTTGTGAAGGAGAGTCAGCTCGCAAGCTGACGTCACAGCACATCCGCGCAGCGGCAGTTATTTCACTGCGTTTCGCAACATCCTCCCCCCACCCCTTGAGACTCAAATAGAGTCTCTAGAGTATAACAAACATTATTCAAAAGATCCAGTCTTGTAGAGGCTTTCACAGGCCTTCCAGAGGATGTAAATTTTCTCACTATCACAGCATCAGTAGATGTTACATTGTTTTCATTATCAGTCACATTATTAGAATTAGATTCCTCTCCACCCAGTTCCCCATCTACAGATTCCTTTGACTTTGAATAAATTTCTAATGGGTAGATACGCTGTATAGGGCGTAAAACTGTCCCATGTTGCGTTTTGAGTTTAACTGTGCGAATTTTTCCATCACTCCCTTTAATCAACTCAATAATTTTTGCCAAGGGCCAAAACAGTCGTTTATTATTATCATCTCCTATTAAAACTATTTCTCCAATTTGAGGATTACGCGATTGCTTTTCATTATGTTTTTGCACGAGTTCTCCAAGATATTCTTTCCTAAAACGTGGCGTAAGTCCTTTGGTAGTTTACTACGATATTTTATTCTTTTGTTCAGACTCCTCGAATTCAACTCTTCCATATCATCAGTGTTAGAACTTTTGTTCTCGATAAGGAACATACTGGGGGTAAGAGGAATCAATTCATCAGAATTTTCTGATACATATGTTAAAGGTCTATAGTTAATAATTGATTCACAATCACAAATTAAGGTATACAGTTCATCATGGGATAACACAGATTTACCTAAAGTACGTCTTAATAAATCCTTTATGGTGCGGACCAACCTCTCCCACCAGCCACCCCACGAAGCCGCGGTTGGAGGAATAAATTTCCAAAATATTTTATGAGTTCTGGTCTCCTTTTGAATTTTACTCCAATTTAATTTTGATAGATCATTAGATGCACCCCGGAAATTAGTCCCATTATCACAATAAATCGTTCGTGGTCGTCCAAGTCTAGCGATAAATCGTCTAAGGGCCAAAAGAAAGGCATCCGAAGAAAGGGAATTAACTAGTTCAAGGTGAATGGCTCTGTATACCGCGCAAGTAAACAGAACCATCCACACTTTGCATTCATTTTTCAAAAACAGTGGCCCTGCTAAATCAATTCCCACAATTTCGAATCGCGAACAATCAGTTACACGGTCTGGTGGCAGAGGCGCTGGTTCGCTTGACATAGATTTAGCCTTACAGCGGTTACATGCAATACAATTATAAAGGACATTTTTGATAGCTCTTCTACCTCTGATTATCCAAAAATTCTCTCGCAACAAGCATTGCATCATTTGGATTCCAGCATGACAGTTTTTTCTATGTACATTTTTAATTAACAATTTAGTGAACTCACATTTATCAGGTAACAATATTGGGTACAAAAAAGATCTTTCATAATCTCGGTTACTTATTTTTGTTTTTACTCTAAGAATACCTTCATTATCAACAAAAGTTACAACAGAATTTCAAAATTTTGCATTAGAAAGATATTGGCTTTGAACTAAACAAATTAACTTCTTTTCAGAACTTTCAAACTCAGATTGTGAAAGTTCATTGTTTTTACATTTTCCATTGACTAATTTACAATTATTTATAAATCTTAATACCCAAGCAAATACTCGGATCATTTTATCATAATCAGAGGCTCTTTCTGCATACCAAGGGTCTTCTGTTAAATTCGTATTTACAATTTTGCACTTTCTCCTTTCGATATCTACTTCACTGGGTTGAGAACTAACCTCACTAACAGGCCAGGATTCTGGATTTTCTTTCAACCAAATTGGACCCTCCCACCATTTAGAATTTAACATTTGTTTGGGAGTACATCCGCGTGATAAAAGGTCGGCAATATTCATATTTCCGGGTACATGTCGCCATGAAAAGCACCCTGTTAGCTCTCTAATCTCTTTCACGCGATTTGCAACAAAAACCGACCATTCTCCACATTCTTTAATCCACCATAAAGCAACAGTGGAATCCGACCAGAGTCTGACTTTAATGCTTGCCACACCTAGCACTCTTATAACGGAATTAACAAGTCTTGATCCGATACAACAAGCCATCAATTCCAATCTGGAAATGCTCAAAGGCTTTAGAGGAGCCACTCTATTTTTAGCGCAAATAAGTGTTACTTTATTTTCACTTCCTACCTGAGATCTAACGAAGACACACGCGGCATATGCCCCCTTACATGCATCTATAAATACATGCAATTCAGATGTTTCATTAAAATTCATAAATCGTGACAAAGTTACATCTTTCAATAAATACATTTCTTTTAACTATTTAGAAATCCGATTAACAACAGAAGGAGGCAATTCCTCATCCCAAGAAAAGTGAGATTTCTATAAATCTTGTATAATGAGCTTAGGGAGCAATGCAGTAGGAGTCAACACACCAATAGGATCATATAGTTTTTGTACAGTATATAAAATTAGTCAATGGAAAATGACTAATTTATCTTAGTTCCACATGATAAAATTTCAAAATCTATTTTACATTTCAATGTATCCTTATCTAAATTCCAAATTATACCTAAAACTGAAGTATCTCCAGAATTCCTACTAGTATGTTTACACTGTACATTGCTCTCCCAACCCCTCAAATTAAAACAACCCTTAGACATTATAAGTTGTGCTTTTTCAACCAAATTATCAGCTTCTGCAACGTTATATAATTATCAACATAAAAAGAACATTTAGGTTTTTGAATAACATCATAAAATTCAGTACAATTGTCCAAAAGATGTGAAATTGTTGCATTCAATAAAAAAGGACTCGAAGAAACACCAAATACAACTCGACAATGTCTATTAATTGATTCATCTTTGCAAGGGAAGAAAAATCGAAGAAAGTCTCTGTCTATAGGAGCAACAGACAACATCAGAAAAGTCTTTTCTATATCCGCACTTAATCAAATCAGATACATTCTAAATCGATCGATAATATCAGGTATTAATTCTATTAAATTGGTTCCCTTAAATAAACATTCATTCAATGAAGGACTCCCTTTCTCAGAGGCAGAAGCATCAAATACAGGCCGAATTTTTGTAGTTCGGCTATCAAATTTAATCACAGGCCTATATGATAAATAATGGCATGCTGTATTCACTTCAGAATCTGGAACACGTACAATAATATTCAACCTTTCCCACTCCCGAAAAATCTTTTGATAATCCAAAAGAAATTCTCCGTTTCCGTACCTGTAAATCATTTTTTCGTGTCTTTTTCGGGCTAAACATTTATTACTAGGTAAATTCGAAGAATCAAATTTCCACGGGAGTTCTCATATCTTCCATCCGGAAGAATTTTAATTCTATCATTAAAACCTTTGAAATTAAAATCATCTTTCTCTTTTTCGTTTCCTGATGCTATTCCTAAAATCTCAAGTTCCCACAGTATATTCGCTGGCAATGACATGGAATGCATTGATAACGATGATAAAATGTTATCAATTCTGTACGATCCCTTTCCAAACACCGTCCATCCGAGTTTCGTTTCTACGGCTGTTAAGCCACATTCTAATACACTAGTATTTCCAGTCAATAATTTTCCTAAAACATCAGCACCTATCAAAAGATTAATATCTGTTTCTTCTCGAAAGAAATCGGCAAAAATTACTTTTTTCTTTTTAATTCATTCATTATCTCATCATTCTCAATTCTCGGAATGAAACCGCAAATCTTTTTTTCAGAGAAAGCTAAAAAACCACAAGAAAAAACTCTATTTAAACTACTGACCTCAATTGCAAATACTTTATGACTTTTTGGTTCGGTTTCATCTCCTCCGAACAACGCATGAATCACAGTCTCTGTTCGAAGAGGAAAAGCTTTAAGCTGAGTCATAATTTTCTCGCTTACATAACTACTTTGAGAACCAGAGTCAATAACTGCGCGGATGATTATCTCCTGACCTTGGCAACGAATTAAAACGCACAACGTTTGCAAAAAGACAGTTTCGCTTCTGCTACAATTAGAAAGGGAATTCTCAGATTTAGGAACAAAACTTTTGGGTTCATTATTTTTTCTTGGTTCAGGAAACATTAATTCAAAATGGTGGTTATTACATTTAGGGCATTTTAATTGATTTTTAATATTACAAAATTTACTTATTTGACCAGCTATTTTTAAACAAGAAAAACATGCACCTATTTTTAACAATTTTTGTTTAGCAGTTAAAGTCATTTTCTTGGCCAAAAAACTTTTTTCACTAGGATGCGATTTATCACAAAAAATACAATCTTTCTTACCTGGTTTTTGAAGACTTACTAAAGCAGATGCTGTTGAGGATCCTCCGGATTGTTTTAACTGTTCATTTTAAAATTCCTTCTTTCTCGGATTCTGATGGGAGGCAAAACCATTTCGTGCAAGGTTTACCATTTCTCCACCCTTTACTTCCTGACGAAGAAAATTCATTAAATGTTCCAAATTTCGTGACTCCTTGTTCTCTGTTAACCCATGGTTTTTGCTTCTTTCCCAGGCCACTAACACTTCCTCCGGTAGGCAAGACTCCACCAATGGACTTAGAAAATCCCCGAATTTTTCTTGCGTGCGTCCTCAGCTCTCCAAAGCTCGGATCTTCGCTTCCAATTCATCGTGTAATGCAGGAAAGTCAGTCTTTGAGCGACCGGTGGCTGCGATTTTCATAACCATAGACAGAAAGTCTCGTACATAAATCTGTACGAGTAAATCCTCTCGCCCGAATCTCTCCTGCAATTGGGCAACCGCCTTCGGGTGATTATTCGCAGTCGCTGGGAAACTATCCAATACTCGGGATGCTTTCGATTTCGGAACAGCAGCCTGTAGTAGATAATGGAATTTGTCTTCATTGGCGATACTGGAATCCTCATGAATTTTTCTATATTGACTCCAGAAAGTCAAGTAGTCTCTAGCATCTCCACTAAGTTTTTTCAACTCTATTTTAGGTAGCTTGAAATTTCACTTTTCACAGATTTCCCTTGTAGCTGATTCTTTCAAACTTATTTTCTCGATTTGAGAACAAAGTTCCGAATATTTGTCTCTGTATGATTCAACAGACAAAAAAATCTTTTTCAAAGGCTTCCTCAGCATCTTTCCCCCTCAGAATCACGTCGGTAATTATAGATTGACACGTATCCAATCGTGTAAATTTATCGGTAATTTGCAGCTTCAATATCGAAAGGTTATCCATATTAGGAGATTCTTTAGAGAGTTGATCATGTATCTTAGCACGTGCCGAAAACAAAATACGGCATGATTTTCTCTGTGTTCTCAGTTTTACCAAATCCATGATTCTTTATCAGATTTCAATTCAAAATTTAAAACCAAAGCAAAGGTTCAATCACAAAAAAGTTCAATTTCAACACTATTCAAAATACAAAAGTTCAAATCCCAAATACCCGTGTCCCGCCGAGGGTACCACTATGTTCTAAAACGAACCTTAGAATTCAAAAATAAAATCAAATGGGCTGCCTCTACCCGATGCTTGAGTACCTGGATATAAATAAATCCAAAGAGATTTCATCAAACATACACTTTATTCATAAAGGACGGCACAACACAGAGACACACACAAATAAACGCTCAGATAGCGCAGAGTGCACAAATCGTTCTGTTTTACATTCGTGAAGGAGAGTCAGCTCGCAGGCTGACATCACAGCACAGCCGAGCAGCGGCAGTTATTTCACCAACAATTGCTCTAAGTTATTTAATAATAAATGGTTATTAATCAAATTGTTTTACTGTATTTAATTAGTATAATTAACACTGACGTGTGTATCATTATTTCTGTTGTTTAATATTTTGTTAATAAATTCATTTAATTTGTAAAATAAAATATCCTTCCTATTGACATAACCTGCACAATCAAAACAACATCTTGCATCTCTTAAAGTTATTCCTAAAATTTCTTTTTAGTTCAGATATGTTTGCCTACCTAATATTAAAACTACATAATTATCAAACAAAAAATTACTACATACAGTTGACAAAAAAAAAGTATTGAAAGTATCGAAAAACACAATGAAAATTTGAATTTGGAATAGCTTGTTTAAATGATAGTAACATGCTCATGTAATACAATTACAGCATTTCTAAATTGATTTCATAGTTGTCTCTACTAGTTTGCGATTAGTTTCTTTAGAATATAAATGCAAACACACCTTTTAAATACATAATTAAAAGTTAGAGCTGTGGATTCAGCAGTCAGTTTAATTATTTGGTGGTATAAAAAAAAATTCTAGATAACAAGATAGAATAATCTGAATTATTCATATATCCAATGTTTATAAAGCATTTAAATATCAATTCCACTTTAGAATGGATATTTCAATCCTAAAAAATTCCATGAGATGCATTAATAAACAACCCAATTTTTTTTTTTTTTTTTTTGAATGATAAAACTTTAAGTATGCATTTACAAAATGAGATAAATTGCATCCAAGAAAATGGACAAAAAAAAAAATCTTCCTCGATATTTAAAACATTATGAAAACATTGTTTGTTCACAACTTTTATTCATTCCTAAGGCAACTTATTCAAAATAGAAAAACAAAGGTCAGTCAAACGAAAACTGTTTCAAAAGCAGATAAATTTCCTCAATTATCAAAAAATTATTAAATACTGGTTGAATACATTAAGCAATTGATGAAAATCACACACATAATTCAAAAACAAAATATTACTACATTATTTGCCCTGAATTGGATAAATCAATTAAAACAGCAAGCATAAAATTAATCCTTCAGCTTTTTGTAACAATTGCAATTAATTACGCATTCATTTTGCAAAGTAGTATGCAGAAATGTTTTTTAAATTGCATTGTACATATTTGATTTCTTTAGTTCTTAATAAAGAGCAAAAGCCTGCTTTATAAATAAATCATGGATTGCCTTTAAGATTTTTTTTGTTTACAAAGTACTTGTACAATAACATAATCAACCTACATATAGAATGCACTAGTTCTTTGTTTTAAAGCTTTGTGGTAACATCTCAGTCAGACAAAAATGTTTTCTATACATTTTCATCTATCTTGAAAATTTAAAATTATTTCATATAGAGTAATTCACAATGAATAAAAAAAAAATTCTAGCTAATTAAATGAAGGAAATGTTAAAATAAACAGCCTAGCAACTACACTTTTAGATAAATTAGCATTTTCCAAATATATAAGAGTTCTTTGTTATATATATATTGCTTCCGTTATTTTCAAAGTTTACAAATGAGTGTGTTTTAAGATTCGACTGCATCTTTTTTTAAATACGTGTATTACACATCATATGCATATGTTTTATACTCTTTATATATAAATATTATTATAAAGCAGCCAACTCATTATATAAATAAACTTGCTAAGGAAGCTTTTTTAGGCAATAGGTAATTCAAAAACAAACAGAAATAATTTCTTTCTAAAACATTTATTCAATTGCAGAATTACTCAAGAGTTTCAAATATCCAATTTGTTTCTTACAGACACTTACTAAACTTCCCAAATTTGTATATTTTAAAAAAAAAATTAAATACAATTTTCATCACGAAATTCAGGCTTTTTTAGTTCAAATAAATTAATAAAAACATGAAAATCTATTTTCAAAATTAATGTTTATAGTCTGATGTGATTCTTTTCTTATAGGAAAAAAATAATTTCAAAACCTTTTCAAGCATTATTCTTACACTAATATTGCTTCACAGTTTTTGAAATCACAACAGCTAAAAAACTACCGAACAATCTAGAAATGCACTTGCAACTAATTGCCCAAATCATTTTGTGTGCGCCTTGGTGCTAATAATTCGTATAAAGGCACTGCTTCACTCGTCCAGATTTCGGTCCCCCATACGATGCATGGCTGTTTGACGCCAGGAAAATCCCCTGAAAATCTCAGCGAAATTCCTCTAATCCCTGCGATTTAAGTAGACTCGTCCAGTTTTCGGTCTCCTATAGGGATGCAGAGCTGCGAACAGACGCTAGTTGAATTTGGCGATGTACAAAAAGAGGCTTGAAATAATGTACCAACAACCATTGTATCATTGCCTCTCAAAAAAGTGAGTATTACACGTCCTAATTCGTTCCTAAAACCTGCAATAATTTTAGTTGCCGCAGCTATTTCATGAGAAATATGCTTATGGGTGAAACGAAAATTGTTAGAAAAAAAAGTGGCAACATTTCACAACAAAACTTTGGCTTGTGTATTTAATTTTGAAGAATGAAAGCGGGAATTTCCATTTCAAATGGAACATTACATTTTATACATCTGCAATGGTAATTTATTTAATAATTAATAATACACTAAATTATAATGTTTCGCATTTATTTCTTTTCTATTCAAATGCTATTTTTGCACAAAACTATTTAATAAAGTGTTCCATCAATTGAATCGAAAGTTAAAACGCATGACGTTTTTTAGGCAAATGCATCATCAAATAACTTATTTTTAATAAAAAATTTTTTTTTGAGGTATTGAATTGACGCTCACAATACACAGAAAGTGCTTGTTTATCTGATTAGTTGCTCAGGCTTTTACATACGTATTGAGTGTTAAAATGTCAGCATGCTATACTGCATGAATATAACTATTAAAAATGCTTTGACGAACATAACTATCCTTTGCATTATATCGTTGCTTAATCAATCAAAGTTAGGCTAACCTTTAGTATCACCCACCCAATTTTTTTGTATAAATTGAAATATTTCAGAATAATTCTTTTATTCATTACAGATGTTTCAAGCCCTTTTTTTTAAAAACAACTTTTTTCCTTCTCAGGCTTAAATATTTTTCATCAGTAAGAGATAAAGAAATGATTCCATTGAAGCCAATTCCATGAGAAAGAATGGAAAAGTTTTTTCTGTATCCGAAATGGGCCTCTGAATCAGTATTTAATGATTGAAGAGATGCATCCTTATAGAATTGATTTTGTAATTTTCATAACATAGTAAAAATTATATTAATCCTTGAAAAGTTTTAAATGGGAGAAATAACATATTCTTAACTTAAGAAATTGCTTTTTTCATGGCAGTGATGATGTGCTCCTCTCTTCTCCCCCTCCCCAAAATTGAATTCTAGATATGCCACTGTGATATATATAAACTGGCTTATTCCAAGTGAAATCTTGGAAAAAATAATTTTGTGACATACTTAATAGCGTTTAGAATAATTTTTGTTTTTTCAGAATTTTATTCAGCTGTTTTTTTTTTTTGAAATCAATTGCTGTATGTTCCCTCCTTGAAACTTTGTTTAATGCATTAATATGGGAAATGTTTTTGTACGGGATGGCAGATATAGCATCATGTTGAGCCCCTACAAAAATTGCCAATCTTGGCAAAGAAAAAACTGAATTAGGTGTCAGGGTATATACTGCTTCTAAGCCTCGAATGTGGCCACATTTGCCTAGTTTCGGATTCATGACCAACAGTTTTCGTTCAGTCGCGGGTTCGATCCTTGGCTACCAAAGACCTGCAGTGTAGTTGGGGCTGATGCACATTAAATCTGTCAGGGCTCAAAGTCATCCCCTTGGCATGGTGTGGAAGTTCGGAGAAGGGGGTGCCAGCTCAGGTGTCGTCCTTGTCACTTGACCGTGGTTCAAAATTAGGAGGTCTGTCGTCAATAGCCCTCAGGTTGCTTCTAGTGCAATGTTAATAAAATCTAAGCCTTGAATAGAATTATTTTTATATTTCCTTAGATAATATTTGTGTCCATTCTTTCATTGCTAATTTCAGTATATTGTTGAAATTTCATTGTGTTCGTGAATAATTCCACAAATTTACTCTCTTGGATTTAAGTCTGAGGATAGTAGCCTACTTGATTTGGATTACTATATTATAATCAGGGCTTCAATATATGAATAATATGTTTGGAATCTTAATCATATTATGATGAGTGCATTATTGGTTAGAAGTTCTCAACTTATTTACCCAATTCTTCAATTTTTATTTAACATCCTTAAATAATCCATTTTAGCTTTTAAAGATTCAAATTTAAAAGTTCATAATTATCTGTGCGAAAGGTATAATTAAGCTATTATATCTTTCGCAAGCTATTTTACATTAATGATTGAATTATTCTTTCTCAAGCTCCTTCTGCATTTGTATGTTGTACCAGAAATGCAGAATTTCGCACTGGAAAATATTACTTTTAGAATATATTTGGATTATTTAATTATTTCTTTGAAAATGAATCATAAGCTTAATTTGATTCGTTTTTAAAATGCAAGATTAATAGGAAATTTGGACATGATATATTTGAATAATTTTACGAAACTGAATTTCAATGATTTTTCACAATGCACTGGAGGAATAATTTATGTGTTCAAAGATTTGATAGAATAGTATTGTTTTATTGATTTATTTGGCCATATTAGAATAATGAATCTTAATCATGGCTTTGCATTAAAAATTCCCATAACATAAAATGTTTAATATTTGTATCGGAAAATACAAGTTCTAAACATTTAATCCATATATTTTCCTGCAAAAATGTCTTTTCTAAAAGGTATTATAGTTTTGCTTACTCTGATATGGATTTCCTTTCCCATGGAATATATACTGCTATTAATACACAAAAAGATTAAAATTCACTATTTAAAGAACATATAGTGGTACTTTTCTTTTTAACTGGTGTAGGTGATAAAATCGCAAAAAAAATACAACTGAAGCCAAATGGAATATGTGTATACTGTGTGTTATTGCCAATAAAGTCTGCTTGTCGAGATTTGCGCTGGTAAAAAGGAAAAGTACCCATATAACATATATAGAAATATTATCATTGAAGCAAGAAATTTTTACAATTTTTGACAAGTAATATAAATTTAAGAAGCATCTTTATTTTTTATGTGCATTTTCTCTGCCAAGTATTCTGTGATTTTTTAAATCATTGATTTTATGTAAATACTTGTTATATATTTTGCTTTAGTTGAATAATACTTAGCTTCAGGAATGAATACATATAGGTTAATTTTTTGTAAAGTCATTAGCTGATGGTTTTTGTATCATAAATGAATTTTAACATTTACTGAACTGTTATAGATAGTTGTTGAACTGTTGCAATTACATTCAAATTATTAGGATATATAAATTTTTAATTTATGTGCTGAATTTAGATTATAATTCCGTTATTATTTTAGTACAACCAAAATTATTTCCTTATGTTTATTTATTTATTATTAAACTGCAGTTATTATTAGAACATTGGAAACATTTTAATTTATGATATCTTTGGTACTTCATCAATCTTCAATTGTATAAAATAATTAAAAGATTTGAAGTTATAATAAAAAAAAATTGTATAGATAAAATTCCCAACTCTTAACTGAATTCCAAAAAATTCTATATTATAAAATGGAAATTATTTCTCTTTTCTTAATTTCCATAATATTCCTCCTTAATTTACTCTATAAGTAAAAGAAAGTCATTTTAATCCCTACCAAGTGCAAAATAAAAATTCTGTAATGTTCAACAAATAGTTTTTAATTACAGTTGGAAAAATTAGTCACTTGAATTATATTTAAAGCAGAAAGTAATTGTTTAAATTATTGAAATTTAGTGTACTTTTTGAAACATGACATGATAAATTTAAAAAATAATATAAAATTATAAAATGATGATTCTATAAATAATATGTGTTTAAGATTACATTATGTGCAGTAATTACAGAATGAAATTTTTCTATTGTGATTTCATATGAACATTTCAACTGTATGGTTGCAATTGCCAAAGAAGCAATAAAATGTGAATGCTGTTTTGTAGGGCATATTTAGAGCCAAGTTTTCAATTAGTATATGTGGTTGATATCAGAATATATATTTTTTCAAATAAAAACATATTTAAATATGTATTTTTTCCTTTGAATTTCTTATGCAATATCTAAACTTGTATTTTTTAGAGGAATCCTAAAACTAAAAGAAAATCTAGCTATGCAGGCTATTAAAGCTAGAGGGGCAATTATTTTCGTGTCTTGGTATTTTAAAACCATTTCTTAATTTAAGCAACTTTGCATTATTAATGAAGAAAATATAATTAACAATTTTTATCATGTAGTGGATTACTATTACATTCTATTTTTTTAATTATTTTCCTATTGTTTTTCAAAACTTGTGAATGGCTTTAATTATTCAAAATTACTGTTTCTATATTTGGGGTCTCCCCTTTCCCTTTCAAAATATCTTATTCTGCTATTTTGTATTTTTTAAGAAATTCTAGCCTTTTATTTTGAAAAAAGTTGAATTTTGCATGTGTGTCATTTTATTACATTTGCCATGAGTCATAAAATAATAAAAGATTAAAAATAAGTAATAAAAATAATAATAAAAGATAAATAAAAAAAGATAAAGTAATAATAAAGATAAGTAATAAAAGATTTACTGATTATCTTGATTATAAGAAGAGAAATACATATAACGTATGACACATAATATTACATATTATGATATAATTGAATAATTCAAAAGACAAGTAAACTGTGGCAGCCAACCTGTTGTGGGTTAGTCAAATAACCCATAATCACATGTGTTAAATCATTTTGAAATATCTTATATAAATTTAATGAAGAGAAACATAAAAAGTATTAATCAGCATTTTGTGAACAAAAGTTGGGATTAACATTAACTTCTTCTGCAATGAAGTTCTGAATATTCGACAAGTATTTAACCGTATTCTCTCAAATCGATGTATTAGATATTAAGATTTAATATCCTCTGAATCCTGATCTTGGGAAATATATATTCAAATTTTACCTGTATCATGTTCAATTCTAAGAATTGGTGATAACTTCAAATCTCTCATTTAAAATTGAATCTGGATTGTTAAAAAATTACTTATTTCTGAAACTACTCCATTTCAAGATTCTTTTTGAATCTTAAAATTAAAAAACTTGGGGGCCTCCTTTTTCAATTTTGTTTGTATTGATCATAATATGTGTAGATATTGCTTCTTTTGACAATTTTTTGGCAGTAGATTCTTCTAATTAAGGGATAATATGTGCCTGTGTGTGGACTATTTTAAAGTTTTAACTTATTTTTGAGAATTTAATATCAGGGGTATTTAAGATTAACATGGCAAAAAAAGCATTAAAACAAGTAAAAAAAAAAAAGCATTAAAAGCCTCTTCACACACATATAATAAAATGGCATTAATCCAGACATAAATTGCATCAGCTCCTATTATTTATATTTTGGTTTTACATTCGTCCAGTATTGTGTGAATATTAAATTAGAATACTTGAAATCATATTTAAATTATTACAAAACTTAATTGTTTTATACTTTATAAATATATATGCATATAAAAAAAAGAAATCTATTGCAAAACATTGCACAAAGGTGATTAAAAAATTACCTATTTTTGATGACAGATGACATTGATAAGGCAAGTTGGTACTACTATTGGGTACCATCATCTGTTAAAAGGTGTCAAAACAAATATGAGTCACAAGTTAGTTTTTATATTATAAATATTTGCTGCCAAATGCAATTTTGATTTGTGAGAATGAGTTATCATTTTATGTTGAAAAGTCAATGTGGATGAGACCTAGATACATCTCTATACATAAGAAATCAATCAACAATCAAAACAATTCTAGTGAATATGCTCCATAGAAGGTGAAGACTTCTTTTCGTAAACTAAAGTTATGGCAAAGGCTTTTTGGGATGCAAAGGGTGTTATACTCATGAACTTTGAAAAAGGAAATATGATCAATGGGCACAATTACAATGAGTTAACCTTATTTCCATTCCTAACACAAATGCTTTTTGAACCACCCTTATGGAAAATCTGTTAAATAATTTTATTTTAATATTTATTGATTGATTATTTTAATTTAATAGATATCAAAATGTTTTATTTTCTGCAAGAATGTTTTAAACATTTACTTATTACCTGTAGCATTTTCCAAAAACTCTTTGAAGCTGATATTGTACTGTGAATATCTTGAGTATATTCTAGAGATGATTTCTATGGGACACGTATTTACTGCGTCAAAAGAATATGTTCCAAATTTTTGATATGATTACAAGTACTACACCTTGTATTATTATTCAAATCGAATTTTTGTAAAAGTGGGGGTGTTTTGATCATTTTTCTAATGATTTGAGAGTTAAGTATTTTCTCTTTTTTGCCTTTTGTCCAGTTGGATATTATATCAATGGTTGGGATGTTCCTAAAGATTTTGAAATATTTGCTATAATGAATAATTTAATATGAGTAATAATTTTATATTTAACTGGGTAAAAAGAATATTGTTTGAATATTTAAACAGGAACTCCTACTTCTCAAGAAAAGCATCTAATTGTGAAATACATTCAGACTTTGCTTCCACAGAATGAAGTTTTAAATCACATATCTACTGAAGGACTTTTACCACAATTGTTAAGGTGCAATTCAGTATATTTGTGTGTGTTGAATTCTTTCATAAATGAAGATGAGGTATGTAATATTTTTCTTTCATTCATATTGATATATTTTCCATGAAATAAATTTGATTGTTGCATTTTTATCCTAAATAATAATAATGGACAAATGTAAATCCTGATTTTTTAAAGATATTAAGAAAAAATTTTATGTAAAGTTATGGCCTTAGATTTATTTAATTCTGACATATTTTAACAATTATTCATTATATATTATTGTAAGAATTATTCATATACTTCGATAAATATTCATTTGATCCTAGTTTCACTACTTTATAGACATGTTTATTAAAATGTTTTTTTTTTTTCCTCTTGTTAATCCATTACAAATAAGAACGGTATTTTTAAAATTATTTTTAGAGGATTCAAAATTTCACTTTTTTAAAATGTATTCCTTTTTTGTGCTAATTGTTAATATTTTACTTTATTTTAAAAAATAACCAATGCGTCTGTCATATGTATCAAAATGGATTTTATTCCTCCTATGTCTTATGTCTAAAAATTTACAAATAGGGTTTTTTATGAGAAATTGAAACAACTTCATCATGCTGTTGCTAAATGAAATTGCTTTGGCAATGTATTTGAGAACCGCATTTATTATGGGGGGGGGGGGGTGCATTTATTATTAAATAAATTAAGAACTTGAATCCTGTTTATTTGGGACCATGGCTCTACCAGATTAGCAATTTTGCCAGGTTATTGAATTTCAATTCAGTTTTAATAGGTATACTAAATATAAATCCCTCTAGATAAAAATTTAAATGATTCAAATATGTATTTAAAATATTTATGTTCAATTTGAGCATGTTTAGATGGTATAAATTTCCACCAAGTATTTAATTTTTCTAGCAACTACAAAAAGAAATTGAAACATTAATCTAGTTT
>BMAW01087589.1:0-13043 GCA_019974015.1 Nephila pilipes
GATTAAAATATTTTCTTTGCTTTGCTTTTATTAATTTCTTATATTTTTAGTGACATAGCGAACATTTTCAGTGTCAAAATTTCTCAATGAGAGCATCAAATATTATTCAAATACTTTGAGAGTTATAATTCCGTTTCACTTTTTACTTAGAGTCCAAAAATTAAATTAAAAAATTTAATTAGTTCCGTCAGTTGATCGAAAACTGGGTTTAATTTAATAGAAAATATATTAGAAAAAGTAACACTTTTTTATTTATTTTTCTAATTTTGTTATTTAAAAGTAATTGAAATTTTTAATTTGTATTTGTGATAAGAATTTTGAAAAAGAAGAAAAGAAAATCTTCTTAAATCATTTGGTTCGATTCACTGATGGAGAATTTGTAATTCATTTCTCTAGATTAACTCATGGTGCACTAACCTAGTTGTCCTTGTCGAGCCGTGTGTTTGAGTCCTGATAATACCCAAGGAGGCAGATGCACATTAATTCTGTCTCGGCTTCAAGTTCTCCCATCGGCGTATTGTTGTCTGCTAGGGTAAGTCTAATAGTCATGAGCAGTTATTCGAGTAGTTGGTTTAAATCCTGTTTCCAACAAAGAGCTTTTTAATGGGGACTGAAATTAGCCCTTGACAGAAATTAAACTCAACTGAACCTCAAAATTTTACTGTGATGTGGAAGTTTGGAGAGTGAGGTACTAGCTCATGGCCTTATTGTTGTTCAGAACTAAGATGTATGACGCCAATATAAACTATGTATTATTCGAGAGTGAAGTCAATTCAAAACGAACCAAATTTAATTTAAAAATGATGTACATTGTGACAAAATGATATGACAAATAAAAAATATTTTCTATAAAAGCTAAATTAATTATTTAGTGCTGATGAAGGTTTCCTACCCCAGTTTTTGAAGAAGATAAAAGGTCGCATCTACTATATGTTTGGCTTCTATTTACTGTGCTTCTAAACTTAAATTGAGATTTCGAAGATGAATTAATGAATTATGATTTTATTATAAATTGGCTGAACATCATTCCTCTCAAAATAAAAGGGGGAAGGGGGAATCATGCATATTTTTTTTCTCTTGTAAATGTTTCTGAAATAATCAAATAATGTATTAAAATGTATTTATTATATGATTGTATCTTTTTAAAGAATTTGGTTTGGTTAAAAAGAATATAATTGTTTTAGACATTCATTGAAACCTCTTATCTTGATTTTTATATGGTCCAATTTTTAATTTAACGTGAAAGCGCCCATGTAGTGGGGATTAAAACTAATCATCAGAATTTGGGGGAGAGGTAAGGAATAGCAAGAGAAGACATTCGCTAAAGAATGCACTACGTTGTAGAGGACGCAAACCTATCGGACAAGAGCAGCCTGTTGTCAATTGACATTGTGACTTCTCAGAAATAATCTGCATAATTCCACAAATAATACTGAAAATACCAATATATCCAGAGCTCAAATTGAAATAAATCGAATACACTTCAGGGCTCAAATTGAAATATATCGAATGCAAGACTTGTTAGTCATAACGAAAGACGTCTACGCTTCCGTTTACATAAGAGTTTATTTGCCAATAGCTAAGATATACTACTAAAAAGTCGCCAAATAATTGCAGAAATATTTCTGCAAAGTCACATTGTCGATTGACGATCGGTTGCACTTCTCAGATAGCTTTGCTCCCTCTATAACGTCATTCATTCATTAGTCCACATACTTTTTTAAATGAAATCTTTTGCTGTACTCTGATTCTTTATCAAATTTTGATGATTAGTATCAACAATTGGTTTCCCTAGATATGGGCAGGAAAATTAGTCATCTGGGTAATATTCTGTTGTAATAAAGCTTTTGAGCTTCATAAGCATTAAAGTTCCACCGTTTTGGATTGAGAAACTTGTAATAAGGATTTTCCAAGTCGAAGCTCATTTTAAAATTAATGCTGTAACATCTGAAGAAACGACATTCAATTATTTAGTTTCTCATTTAGGACCGAAATATGATGAAAATACCCGGGGCAGTATTAGTAATGATAACAAAAGTAGTTATTCGTATTCTAAAGCTGGACTCTTAAATTTATTCCAGAAAAGTGAAAATGTAAGCATTCAACGTCTGATTTCGGATTTTGAATCTGGCAATTTGAAACCAAGCTAGTTGCTTCAAAAGTTGAAGTCCATCACCACGACTGATGTGCTTCTGATAATTTCATATATGTCAAAACACTTTAGTTAAATAAATTATTTAAATCTGTGAAAAATATTTTACTCGTTAATGAAAATGTTTCAAAGCTAGTTGTTATGGCAGACACAATTTATGGACAGAACAAATGTCTGTGCTGCAGTAGTATCTAATAATTCATATGTAAAATTAGTGGAGAAAATTGCAGTATCTAGAATAGTAAATAGAACTCCTAAGCATAAACAGCTTTTCAAGAGGAAATGATAGAAATAATGGCACACGTAGCCAATATCGTAAGCAGGAGTGGTTCTAAAGGTGAATACCCCATCGAGTCATTTCATTTCAGCCGCATCTTCAACTTATAATATATTCACTCGTTTTCTAAGCCAATGTATCTCAAATTAAAAACTTACTTCCTTGATATCAAACAAAACGAAAGAAAATTTCTTTTATGTAAGTAGAAAAGGCCTTGAGCTATGTATTTAACGAATCGGTTTCCATTCAAGTTTTATTCATCTGTTAAATTCCGAGTATAAGCGATGCCCGAAGTAGCTTAGTGGTCATAGTCGGGGACTCGCGACCGACGTTTTTAGCTGAGTCGTGGGTTCGAGACAATGAATCATTAAAGTCCTGCCGTGCAGCCCGGGGCTAATTCACGTTAAATCTGTAGAGGCCCAAAGTCCTCCCGTTGGTGTGGTGTAGAAGTTAGTAGGGAGGGTGTCAGCTCAGATGTCTTCCTCGTCAATGGACGGGGCTCAAAATTAAGAAGTCCGTCCCCAGAAGCCTTCGTGTGGTCTCTATTGCGACGTTAGTAAAACCAATCCAACCCGAATATAAGCGAGCGCAAATTATAGACTTAGTTTTCTGAAGAAAGGCATCACTTCATATTCTCGCAAATACAAAATTCAACAAAGGTTTATTTCTTCACATCAAACCTGTGAAAGATATTTATAGAGGAAAAAATGAACAGACATATTTAATAAAAAAAAATTGCGTAATTAAGCATTTGTTATTCAATTACATGGGAGTAATATTAACTATTTAGTACTAAATGATATTGCTGAAAAAAAATTTCGAAAATTTTCTAATGATGAATTTTGGGAAGGGAGTACTTGTGATGAGATACGAAACGAGCACACTCGATCCACTTAAAGCATTTTAAGTTTCATCAAGGCCTGTAAGAATTCTCCTTTCCATCATGCCAGATTCCCCTTATGAATCAATACTTCAGATGATATGGTTATGGCTTGAAAATATTTGACTATTAACAATTACAAAGCTTATTGAAGTTAATCCAATGATGGTTACGAGTGTAATTCGTAGCTCACAATTAGTTTTGATTATATGGCTCTAAAATTAAATGTAATAAAATTGGAGGTGATGGCATTATAGTTGAAATTGACGGGCCAAAATTTTAGCTTAGAAAATATCATTGAGACCATACAGTAAAACAGTTTCTTTATTATTATTTTTATCTTAAGGAGAGAATTTTAGTCAAAGATTTGCGAGTTCACCGAAGGAATAAGGAGACATTGGAATAGTTGTTAAAGAAATGTGTTGATAATGGATCCTTCATTCATTCTGATATCTAGTGAACTAATAATGAGCCAAATGAATATTTTAACAATATTTTAGTGTTAACCTTTCTAAAGGTCTTAAAAAATCTGTTGCTGGAACCAAACTGCACTATTGAAGGAAATTGTGGTAAAGTAAAGGATTCAACTAGTTCTCTCAACTTTCTTTATTGTTAGACTTCTCTTTTGGGGGAATATGGAGGATTTTTACAAAAATTCTCAACGCTCTATTTTAATACCAAATAGTCAATAGTTAGCTAATTACACACATTTAAAGTATTCCATAAAATAAAACATTAAATTAAAATGTAAATTTTTCTTGCTTTCTTACTTTCAAGTTCGTCGATAATGTCATCTAAATTAATTTCTCTTGGCAAATATTTCTCTATTGCAATTAAACCTAGATTATCCAATATCTTCAGGAATATAGGTTATTTTAATTAAGAATTAATAACTTTTAACTTCAAGAAGCTTCTTCCCCTGTTGAAAATGTAACTGGCAGGGTTAAAAATATTCGTAAGGCTACAGAAAAATTGAGAAATGCTGAAATTAAATTATTTTTTCAATAAATTCCAAATTTGTTAAAGGATTGGTAATATCATCATAAGTTATTTCTATACATCATCAACTCATTGTACAAATTAGCACCATTAACATTTCTAGGCACTGAATCACCATTAAAAACTTGTAAAAAAATATCAAAATCTACCCAAGATTTTTAAGTCATCTTCTATCATATTCCTGAATTCAGTAAGAAATTTAAATAATACGTTACATTAGTTCAACGAGATAAACATTTCTTGACCAGAATTCAAAGCAGTATCCACAACTGTTTTGTAAAATTCAATTTTAATTGATAGTTTTTGGACCTTGAGCCCTTGCTGATCAGAACATTTATAACTGAAAAGAACGAACTTTCATTTTGTGCATTTTAAAGGAAAATTCTATGTTGTTATTAAAATTTGTCACTATTGCTACATCATTAATATATTTATTAAAGGCTTCATTAAATCTAGAGGAATATATGAAATTTTTAATGTTACTGATTAGTGTGACGGATTCATTAATTGTTGACTTCATTGATTGTAGCAATTTACTTGCGATTTTTGAAACTAACTTTTTTTTTTTGCTACTAACATTTGTAAGGATATGAGCTCATATCAAAATTGAACAAAGAAACTTAAAAGTATACATTTAGCCCAGTAAAGAACTTGCTGCAACTTAAGTACATATATATATATATATATATGGAGTCATCTTCTATTATTATATATTTAAACTTTTTATCACTTTTTTTAATTTCAATTTTAAAGTTCTAATCGCTTTTACACTGCTCTCCCACCTTATCTCGCTAACATGCTGTAAAGTTAGTTTATTTACATTAATTTTTAAAATGTTCCTCTTATAAAGAGATGCAGAAAAAAAAGAATACAAATCTTGTATTACATTGAAGAAGCCATCAATCTTAAATGTTGTTTTGGCCACATCATTCACCACCAAATTTGGTGAATGAAATACTCAAAATACATAGATATGAGTAGATATTGAAGTAACATTCTTAATCCTATTTTGTAGAACACTTTCCTTTCATTTTAGAACTATTATCATATATCTAAATCATAACTAACTAATAATTCGTTGGTAAAATTGTTATACAATCCTTCTTAGGTTGCATTCGAAACAGGATAAAATCCTAGGATTTACTTTCAGTAGGAAACGCGTTTTTTTAAACAAATCTGATTATAAATGATGATTATTCTGCGTAACTTGAATCTGGCGTTCAGTAAAGTAAGCGGGAAATATTTTGATTTTTTTCCTTAGCCTTGAATTTTCGCTTTTATTAAATTAGTCAGTAGAGCAATAATTTCGTTTTGGAAAAACTGTGCAAAGTAGTAAGACATGTGAGTATTTTTTAATTTTTCTTTGTTTAATTTTGTGTATATTATTAATACGATTTGAAATAATTCGATCGAATTTCGACAAAATTTTTATGGCTTTAAGAAAGTGCCCATTGCTCCTTTCAAATAAACTATATCAGATTTGCGTCTTGTTGCTAAAGTTGTTCTGCTAAATGCTGAACAATTGAAGTTCTAATTATTAGATTTTGCTATGGTTTTTTCTCCGTTATCATTGCTGCTCACAAACCAAAATAAAATTTTTATTAAGTCTCTTTTTTAATTCATCCAATTTCTTACAATTTAGCATCTGTCCAATGCTTGATTCATGTCGGAATAATTGAGTAGCTAAGTGACGCTAATTGGAAAAACCGTCTTTTCCTGTTAACTTCATAATTTTTGAACTAAATAATTTGCAAGAATTACAAATGCACTGCTTGTCTTGGTCGAATATAGTGTTACAAAGATCACCTCAGGATAGATATCTCGAGTGGATGAAACGAGTGAAAGCAGTCCAACACGGAGGATAATGGCAAACTACGCTTTCTTTACAAATATTCAGATCAAGACGAATTCAGGTTACAAGACTTAGATGATTAACAACACAAACAGGAAACACAGCACTAGTACAAATTAGTGGCACAAAAGGAACTAAACACCACTTGTAATACCAGTTACACACACACACACCACTCGTTTAATAGAGTTCAGCTCACCAGCTTATTAGTTAACAATGCAGACAAATCTCTGCAGTAATACTCTGCACTTAAAAAGCAGACTTCGACAGTCCCTACAGATCCCTCGGCAGATTCGTTCAGCCAGTACCGACAGACTCCAATCGATTCCCCGATCAATTTGCTTCGACTTTGCTTTTTTACATATTTATATCCGCTCCAACCAGGTATGAAGTCACATGAAAACAAGGATTCCTTTTCGACAAAGATTTCCAATAAGCGATTATTAATTTTTTTGACTAAATAAAGGTGTCGTCTAAGTCAATTTTTGCGATACGGTAGAGGATGAGTCTTCAATTCTTATTTCTATGTTTTCTTCAGATTCGGAGGAACTGTCCGACCAGACATGTTAAGTTGGAGAATTTTAAGAAAGAATAATCATAATGGATCGGGTCTCATGTGAAGTTGAAACCGACGCTGAGCAAGAGTGAGAATTTTGAGGATCCAGTTTAACAAAATTAAATAAGGAATCACGCAATTTTTCATCTTGTTTATCTTTTTCCACCTTGCGTTTCCTGTGTTCAGATTGACGATCATTTTTCTTTCCATTTCAAATATCCCTATTTTTCGATATTTTATTATTGTTCTGTAAAAATGAAACATTCACTAAGTGTTTTTATGCCTTTTCTATGAATTGTTTGTCGTAATTTAATTTTTTTTTTCTTTTTTGCTACTTTTTGTAAATATTAAATTTTGTGAGAGATAGGAACCAGAGGCTTAGCCCGAGTTTTCAGGGCCCAGGGACAGTTGAAGATTTTGCATCCTCTCCTGTTTACCAAAATAAATTTGTACAGGGAAAGAAAATTTTTTTTAAAAAAAATGTTTTTTAAGATATGATATTTTAAGAAAAATTTCATATATTTTACTTTTAAATAGTTCAAAATATTTTAATTTTCAAAGCACTTTTGAATACATATTTATGTTTTTACTAACTATATAGAGATAGAATGAAGTAAAATAATTTAGACAGCAATGGTAGAGCTCAGAAATATAACTTTCCTAAAAAATTTTTGAAAAAACTCGAAGCAATATATTGGATACAATAATATAATAATCTGAAAATGAAGTCAGTATAAAGTTAAAAAAAATAGTTTGATGTAACAAAGCTTTAAATGTAATTGCTAACTTCAAGGAAAAAATTTCTCGGCTTTTGCCGCTGTAAATGTATCGATTAGTTTCTTCAAAATGTGTCATGTGGATACGTCTTCTCCAGGCTCAACAAAATCATTTTGACATTTCCTGTGCCATGGATGATCTCAGGTAGAACAAAATATATGAATCGAAATCAGAAGAAGAAAAAATCATTTTTAAAAAAGATGTTCTTATTCTAATGAAGGAAAGTAAACATTTTTATTTACCCTTAGCGATTTAAAGAGTCGAATTTTTCTGACCGACGTCTGAAACATCAATTTGCACCTTTAAAATCAAGCTAGGCCCGGACAACAGATAATCAAATTCCTCATGCACTCCATGAAGGATAATCTAATTCTTAAGAGTTTTTTGTGTGCATGTGTATTGTGTGTGTGTTCGTGTGTGTGTGTGTGTGTGTGTGTGTGTGTGTGTGTGTGTGTGTGTGGTGCGTGTGTGTGTGTGTGTGTGTGTGTGTGTGTGTGTGTGTAATCCTAACTACAGAAATGGGGTACATGGCTCGTTTTAAAGATGTCTAGGGGTTTTCTGGATTCAATAACAAAGCGGATTTTTAGAAGATGACATTTAATTAAACCATATATTATTGTACAGTATTTACTAAGTTAAAATAGAACTATTGATTATACATATTAAAGAGGTATCAGATCGTACGTCTTTCTCTGTTTGTCGCACTCTTCCATCTAGTTTGCGCTTGCCTTGCTTGTGCTTGCGCCTCCCCTGCTTGAGCTTTTAACTAAAAGAACAAGTGGCGCCACCTAGTGTTAAAAGGCGCCTCAAAATGTAAAAATCCTCCATATATATATATATATATATTACACTGTAGAATTCTAACTACAGAAAAGGAATTAATGGCTCGTTTTGTAATTTGTCCAGAGGGATGTAAGGTTTCAATGAAGAGACGTATTTATCAAAAATGACATTTAATTATACAATATGATATGTACAAATTGTTTACAAAACAAAGTTTAGACAATGGGGCTTACATAATGCAGAATATCTGGGGAGCTATTGTATCGTATGTCTAAACACCAAGGCATCACCCTTGCCTCTGACTCTCAAGGTGTAAACCCCTTGGATGAAGCTACAAAACAGAAGTCTGGTTCATGGCACCCACTAGAATAGGAAGGCTTCACAAATATATAGACGCACAGGATTGGCCTACAACTAGGCCAATCCTGTGCGTCGATGACCTCAGTGACATTTGATCATGTCCTTACAACATGATACAACACGATCACAAGCAAATCAAAATTTATTCAAAATAATGCAAAAATATATGTATGAAATATAAACATTAACAAGAACTTTTTTTAAAAATCAAAAATAATTGTTATTGAGAACATAAGTTTGTATGATTTTATCTACTCAGGGGAGAAATAGTCATTAAATCAGCAGGGGTGAAAGTTACATTTGAGTAAGTTTAGCTATATTTGGAATAAGGAATTCTTGTTTGACCACTTTTTCAGTTTAAGCCGCTGAGAAGTGACCCTTTTCTTGAACTAATTTATTTAATTCAGCCTGCATACCACTAGGAACAACTATGAGTTCACGTCCGTTTACGAATTTGTAGTTTCCCATTTTTTCAAAAAAAATACTGCGATTCCTTGCTACTTAGGAGTGTCTTTAATGTATTAACATTTTCATCTTCCGACTGTGCTTTCTTTAATCTGCAGTCAAAGAATCATCCCCAATCATCATGACTGGATATTTGCTCAAAGCGTCCACGTGCTTCATCCTTTGACCTGGCCTGTATTTTACTTTATATTCGAATTCTTCGAGCAGTAATTCCCATCTAGCAATGCGAGTAAATAGGTCTTCCATCTCATGGTTTTCTGAAATGCTTGGCAATATAGTTATTACTCACTTGAATTTGTTACCTAGTAGATAAACTTGCAATTTCTTCAGAGTTTCTACAATAGCGACGACTTCTAGCTTATAACTACTGTATTTTTTTTTTCAGCACAGCTTGTTTTCTTAGACATGCAGTGAACAGGATGCAGCTTTTCATCTCCTGCCTCTTAGAAAAGCACAGCACCGTAACCTTGTTGACTTGAGTCTGTATGCAATCCAATTCTTTTTCCTTGCTTAAAGATAGCTAAAACTGGATTGTTTATCAAAATTTCTTTGATTTTTTCAAAAGCTTCTCTTTGAGATTGACCAAAATTACAGGGATTCTCTTTTCTTAATAGTTCACTAAATGGTCTCGCGATTTTAGAATATACAGATATAAATTTTCGAAAGTAACCAGTCAGACCTAAAAAAACTTTGAACTTGTGTAATTGTTGTTAGTTTAGGAAAATTTCTTAAAGCGAGCGTTTTAGCGATTGAAGGACGTACAGTGCCGTTTACCACAACATGTCCTAAAAATTCTACTTTTCTTTTTACAAACTGGATTTTTTTTAATTTGATTTCAAAACCATCGGGAACAATAAAAGAAGGGAATTTCCGACTGTCCTCATTGACGTCGACATGGAAAAATCCATTCTTCATATCCAAGATTGTATACACTTTTGCATGTTGTAGTCTATCGAGTACATATCTATTAAAGGTAGTAGAAATCTATCCTTGATAAGCTTGTAATTTAGTTTGCAATAGTCGACGCAAAGTGTGGAATCTCCGTTTTCCTTCTTCACAAATACTATTGGACTAGTATATTCCGATGAACTAGGTCTATTGATTCCTTGTTCAAGCCACTCTTCAACATATTTACTGACGTTTTGCTTCTCTACAAATGGCAAAGGATAAGCAGGTTGGTAGACTGGTATATCATCTTTTAAAATTATTCTTATTGAAATATCTGTGGTTTCGGTATTCTCAGGTTTGTAAGAGGAAATTATCTTGTCAAATTATTTTTTATTTGTGAGTCGAGGATGTGAATCAAATCTAACTCATCTTCAAGATGTAATTCCGATATTTGCATCAATTATCAACCATGCTTGGTTTGTAATTTGCCTAGGCGAGAGAGATGGAAGATGGTTAGGATTCAATAAAGAGCCGGATTTTTCAAAGATGACATTTAATTACACTGCAGGACATGTACAGATTATTTACAAAACAAAATTTAGCTATAGGGCTTATGTATTTCAGAAAATAGGGGGAACTATCGGATCGTAAGTCCTAACACCATGGCCGCGCCATTGCTCCTCTGATTCTTAAGGTATAAAAATATGTAAGGATTTACAATTTTTTTTTCAATTTAGACTTATGTAGTCACTGAAATATCAATCTATTGTCGAATTTGTATCATCTTTATTGTTGAAGATATTTCATATGAAGCATCACAATGGAAATAGCATTTCAATACAAAGCGCAGGGCAGCGACGTTATAAGCAGAGTGAAAGAGAGAGGGCAACTTCGCTATTTGATTAACAACACAAGAGCGCAGAAGAGCCAGAAGGGAGAATTTTTCCTTACTTATCTATTTGTACTAGAGATTTTTCCCTTTTACGTAATGGATCACTTGGCATAAGGTGTAAGGATTCCGAGGGATTTACATGGCATCCAACAACCTAGTAGGAATTATATCTACAAGTCTTCAGCCGTGAGAATTGTATATTCAGCAAATAAAAATTTGCTGAATATACAATTCTCACGGCTTAAGACTTGTAGACATAATAATTTGCTGAATATACAATTCTCACGGCTGAAGACTTGTAGACATAATTCCTACTAGGTTGTTGGATGAGCGCCTGATTGAAATTATATCAATCAGGCGCTCATGATGAATTTTTATGAGCGCCTGATTGAATAAATTAAAGGATAATTTGGATTTGTATCAGGAAATAAGATGGACGCTTTACTCTTAAGTGAGAGAATGAGAAAAACTAGAAAATTCAATTATTTTTCATTGTATACATTGTGCTGTATTGCAGACTATTAATAAAGATGACTTGTTTTGAGGACATCACGTTTATTTGCACAAAAAAGGGTGAAAAATTATGCTAGTGGAAATTGTGTATGTAATTTATGTTTGGCAATTGCAAATAAGCAGTGTCTTGAAAATAAGTCATCGTTATTAATGAATACCTGTACAATTTTGAACTATTATTTGGAGGTTCCATCGAGGCCGTAGTTATTCAGGATGTAACATTCGATAGCGTGTAGTCTCCCTGTAAGGGTGGAGTGCGTACCTCAATCAAATAATGCTGGTCTTCTGAGTTGCTAAATTGAAAAAAAGAAGAAATTTGGAATTGCCTGAAGGGGTTATAAAGTAAAAATTACCTGATATCGAATTTTTTTTTTTTTTTTTTTTTTTCTTTTTTTGCACCGAAAAAAATCATCTGGTAGTGAGAGTAGTTCGATTTCAAAACGACATTTTTTTTTCTTTGTGGTCTGTTTTCTGTACTTTCTGACATCATATGCAGCATTTACTTGATAAGAATAGTCATCTTTTCCAGTGGCTTTCTTTAAAGCTGCTTTGTCTTCAACGTTCAATTACCGAAATTATTTAATTTCACATACAAAGGTAAGTTACTTTTGATGGCGTTTTTTACTGTTAACCGAAGAACAATTTATATGATTTTATCAATTGATATTTTTCCTTTTGTATTATATTCTCATTTGATGGTTAATTTCATATGTTTCTAATTTAATATTGGCGGAAGTTTGCGTAAGATTGTTACTATTAGCATTAATTTGAAAGTGCTACTTTTGTTAAAAGAATATTTAAAGATTATTATTTAGTATTTGATCATTATGTGTATGAATTTGTTTATGCTTATTTATTTCTAATAATAATTATATAATTATAGAAGTTCAAACTGGTAAAAGTTTTCTTATGTAGCCAGGCTTAAATATAATTATATAGGGTTTACTTAAAACTAGTGATTTTTCTTATAGCCAACCAGGCTTAATATAATTTTATAGGGTTGCCAAACTGGTAACGTTTTGTTTGCAGTTCTCGCCAACTAGGCGTAGTATAATTTTACTGAGCAACTTTAATAAACTGATATAGTGATTTTGCACATAGGGTTGAGTGAATTTGCGTTTTTTATTTTACACATCGATGTAGATTTGTAAATTTTGTATTAAAATAGTGCATAACGAAATTTGGGAGTTATTTATGATTGTAGATAATATTTTATGTATTTCTTAAAGTCAATATAAGAGTTTATTACTGACTGGCTGAAACATTGGTGAGTTTTTGAAGGTTATTGTGATTTGTTATTTTCAGTATTAAGACAACTTGATGTATATTTAAGATATTTTGAATTTAATTTAGTTTTTCTTATTGCGTATTCTTAGAATAGTATGTTGCGACATTTTAAGACACAAAAAGGTAGATTGTTTGTTTGAGAAGTAGCAATTCAATCTTTAAAATTCTTTTTTCTTGCTATAAGCACAATTAGATAAAATTAAATTTTTAAATTTGTAGTTAAGGTTCTTCAACATGGCATTCTTAGCTAGAAGTAGGAAACAGGAATTACAAGTATCGGCTGAAGAATTGGGTTTGAGCGTAAAACCTGAATTAAAAAGAATTTTCATTTATATAAACTAGTTGTTGAAAGTCCGATTATA
>BMAW01087592.1:0-94162 GCA_019974015.1 Nephila pilipes
GCCAGATAACACGAGGGTTGGAATTCCATCGCCAAATTAAAAATACGAAAAAGTAACAACACTGATATCACAAAATTGGGTAAATTATTAATGAAAATATTACAAGATACTATTAGTAATTTTAATAAAAGTACTTATATTAAAATTCTCAAAAAATTTTTAAGAAAATAAATGACGAAATTTTATTTGTTATACATTTAATATTTTGAAGACCTTTCTAATTCAATAGGCATTGATGATCTAGTTCAGGTACTGTTAATTATTTATAAGAATTATAATACGATTGAATTCAATGCTTATGATAAATATAAATTTTTAATTAATATTTTACTTAGAGAAAATGATATCAATTATAAAGATAAAAAAAATTTATAAACAAACTAGAAGTATTCCACAATGTGGTCCAACGAATAATTGTTTGGCTGATATCTACTTTATGAGCACAATTATATTGAAATAATTTTAATATATTGATCTGTTGATGTTCTACTCGTTTTGAATTACAATAAGCATTCTGAAAATATATAAATTTGTTCTCTTACACAGAATGTTTAAATCTAATTCAAATAATAATAATAGTAAATATGAAACAAAATATTTAGACATATAATTGAAAATTTTAGGTAATGCAATTATTAGCAATAATTATGCTAAGAAAGTTAATATTAATAAGGTGCCTTTCTAGATTAGCTTTTTACGTATATCTGTTTTAGAATTATTGTTATTAATTATATAATAAATAAGTATTTAGGAAATTGTAAAATAAATTGAAAATATTAATTATAAGTTTATCAATAGTTACATTAAAGTAAATTACCCTATATATCTTACTAATAAACATTTAAAAATATTGAAGACAAATTCATATAATATTTGAAAGGTTACATGCAATTTTTTGCAAAGAACATATTTAGCCATCCAAAATGCGTATTTTTATAACTATTATTATATTACTCAATTAAATATAATAATTTAAGTAAAGGATGAAATATCGAGAAATGGATAATAGTAAACTTTTTCGATATTAAAACTACTGCAAACGATACATGTTTAGTTAAGTTGAATATACTTAAGCTAAATGCAATTAAAATTTAATCAAACAATAAATTATTAAGTTAAATATATATTTAAGTTAAATGTAACTTAATTAAAGCAAACAATAAACTATTAAATTGAATATCATATCAGCTACATGTAATTAAAATTAAAACAATTGATAAATTATTAAATTGAATATATTTAAACTAAATGTATTTGAAATTGAAGCAAATGATAAAAAACCGAAAAGTTATCTGGTACGCCAGAAGTGATCCGACTAAGACAATAACCCCTTCGGTGGCTAAAAAAATGGCTGCCTCACAGTTATCTTAAAATTCCGAATAATCTTATTTATTTTCATTCATATCTTGATTCAAGCTTACATATGATTTAAGCTAATACATAAATCTATAGGAAAATAAAATACTTAATTTTTATACATGTTTCACTTCAATCCAATAAAAACATTGGGGGATATTTACTACCTCATAATTTTGAAAATTGAATTCATTAGGGGTAAAAGAATGTATCAGATATATATTACATATATTTTCCTATGAGAAATTCAGAAAAATTTATTTTGACGTATGTTTGAAAATTAAGTTTGTTACTGGTGAAAGTAGACATCAAAAATATACGCAAACACAAGATAAACTTTTAAAAAGTGGTCAGGTAAGTCATTTTTTTATTAACTGAAACAATAGCCTCTTGGGTGGCTACAAATTTGTAATAATTGAAATAATTTACAAGTTTTATTGGAGGAACCCCAAAACCTTTTTTTTCACTTAATATTTTTGGAAAACTTAAATCAATTATTTTTATATCAATATAGATAATATATATGATGTAAATATGCCTACATAATTATTTATGGGAAAATGCATATTTATGCCCAAGAAAAATACTTTTCCTATTCAGCGATGATCATTTCTTAAAATGTACCAGGGCTTGTGAAAGATGAAATCCTTTTTAATCTACAAAGATGCATATTTCTAAGAAATTCGTGATAAAAAGCAAATATCACAACAAAAACTTATTAGATTTCAAAAAGATTACGCAAAAAAAGGGAGATAAGGCTAAAGTTGCTTAGACGTTTCATATATTCTAGTTTTGGATCATTGATTTATTATTTCATTGTAGAGCTCTTCGTTATTGGCTTGTATATACTGGTACTACTAACTTTCTGATTTCCTACATTTGAGAACAATAAAGCCATGGTAACGCATGCATGTCAGAAGAGATGAGAGCCGCACTCTGGTAAATGACCCGTATGTAAAAGAACGCTGGAGGGAAATGCATCTGAAAGTGTTTCATCAAGTAAAATATGTCCAAGTTTCATTTAAAATACACGAATCTTTCCTAAAAGACTGTGCAACCATTAAAAAGTGAATTTGTGAATAAACTGGAGACGACGCCTTTTTAAAATGACTTATTTAATTAAATCCATTATTATTTATTTTGGGGGGATTTTTCCACTATCGTATGAGGTTTTCGTTTTTCCACGCTAAATGTACCTAATTTATTTCATTTTTAAGTAGTGAATAGTAACCGAAAAATGTAAATACCGATGCTTTGTTTTGGAAAGATAACTTCAAAAATATCGCACGATACTCATTAAAAATTCATACGTGCAGTAAATCATTTAAAACCCTGAAGCACACATTTCATTTTAACATTTTTTTTTTCAGGTGCACCCGAGTCCCCCCACGACTGTTTAGTGACCAATCAGACGTTGGATTCTCTCACCATTGAATGCCAGCCCGGCCATAATGGAAGCCTTCCTCAGATCTTCCATATGGAGGTTTACAACTCATTGGCCGAACATATGGCGGATAATTTGACTAGGCTAGACAAACCCCGCTTCCGAGTGACCGATCTCTTTCCAAGCACATCCTACGTCCTAGTTATATACGCCTCCAACGTAAAAGGTCGTAGTGATTCGGTCGCCCTGGTCGCAGCTACCCTCTCAACTGCTGAAAAAAGGACAGGTACTAATTAAGCACATATTATCTTAATAATTCTGCATTTCCTTGTCAATAAACGAGAATGGCTCGAAAAGTACCTGCATGTGATGACAAAGGGCGTTACTAAGACAGGTTGCTGTTACCGTTGTGTGCTATCATCCATTAAATGACGTCAAAACAAACTTGACTGTGATTCTTTGATTAGTTTTTATTTGGAAGCCGTTTGCTGCCAATTGAAAAACTCATTGCAGCAGTGTTGAGTTGTCACCGGCGATGATTTATCATGTATTATATACCGAAAACAAAGCAAATATTAGAACAATGAGTTGTTTCTTAAGAATCTGCTCCAGAAACGGAAAGACGATCTCATGGTCCGAAAAATTAGGACAATAATTTTAGGGGGAACAAAAGGCGTCCTACTCCTTAAAAAAAGGGAAATAACCAATAGGCAATACTACAGAGAGTAACCTAATTCCAATTTCCTAACACCACACTTCCCATTCTTAACACGGGCAAACTTACACACTCAGTAAAAGGCTTAAAATATTTTAATGATCATTCCTTTTTTTTCTCTTTGAGATAAATAGCAATGGTATTTCGGTATATAATTTTTAATTATGTTTAATGAAGAAAATCATGTAAATATTTACGCTGGAATGTCTTTGGTCGATCTAATCAGTATTTGAAGAACTTTTCTTCTTGATTTTCTCTCTTCAAATACATTTCCAGGAATATTTCTATTTTCATTTGAAAAATTTGAAAAAATAAAGCATAGGTCTGTTTTGTGTAAATAAAGAACGAAAAAGTTTAACGAAATAAGAATATATATTTATCAAAAATTTGCTGAAAATTAAAAGTATTCTTTGTAAAAGGCTACGAATTTAAAGGCATAGGATGATTTTCAGTCAAGTTTTTCCTAGTATCCTAGTTTAAACCCATATTTTTCGTTCGATGTCCTCAAATTTATGTACAGATTTACATTATTTTCGTGCCGTTTGTAAAAGGATATTATATCAGGAGATTTAAACAGTTCTTAACGAATCGGTGGGCACATATACTTTTATGTGTAATTGAATGATTTTTATTTACATCACACTTAAAAGCAACACGGGGGCAATTTACGAAGGACCTCGTAATTCTGAACATCGGTCAAGTCTTTAGGATGACAATAGAGCTGATATCTCCTTCTTCAAATTTCCACACCATTCATATGGTTGAATTTTGACTTCAACGGATTTAGACCCGCTACAAGGCGGGTGTTTAGGGGCATCAGAGCTCGAACCTATGACTCGACAAAAAATACGCCAGCCGCAAGTTCGCAACAATGATCACTAGGCTTCCGCGACCATACTTAACTGTGTAAAAATAGCTGTAGTCATCTATATCAGATGCAGCCACGATAGCGGAGTGTTTAGGATCGCGAGCGGCTTTGTTTCGATCAAATGATGTGTGCGACTAAAGACCGGTCTGAAGTGCGGTTGATACACGGCTGATAGGTGACTTCAGCCATTAAATATGTTGAGGCTCAAAGTCTTCCCGTTGGCATTGTGTGGAAGTTTTGAGATTGGGTTGCTTGCCTTGGTGTTACTTACTGAACTTCAAAATGACCAGGCCCATTGCCTATAGGCTGCATGTTACTTCTAAGATCTGCGTAAACGTCAATGGAGGGCGTCAATGAACGCATATTACACTGTCACTTAGATAGCATTTAAGTGTGTAATTGCGTTCTTACGTTTCTTAGACTTCTCATAACATTCATGCATAGCAAATAGCAACCGAAGTATCTGCAGTTATGTGCATTTTGTAGGTAGGTGAAAAGAAGTTAGATTTAAAAATCATTAATGTTTATTTATTGGATAAAAACAAGTAATATATATATAAAAAAAAATTAAGTCAGTTTCCAACTTAGGTCAACAAAGAATTTTTTTATTTTAGTTACTTTTTTTAAATAATTACAATTAATATAAATATATGTATATATATGACAGAATCACATTATTAAATGGCAAAAAAAAAATTTCCAGGGATCTACACTAACTAACGTCACTAATGGTATTTATTCCTAAATTTATATCCTGCTAAATATCTAATTCGAGAGAAATATTTTTCTCCCATATAAAACTAAAATTATTTGAAAATCAAACAAAAAATTTTTATGCTTCGACGATATTCGATCCGAAGGCATGAAGATTCTACATCGACGCTCTACCAACTTTGCCATTGCAAGACAGATGACATAGTAGAAGCATTGGCTTATTTCTTAATTCATTCGGTAAATTGAATGGTTGGAATGCATTTAGTACAACCCTCCTTGAAGACAGGAATTATTTGGTGGTATTTTGCTAAATGTGGCTACGCTGGTCCTCTTCGCGGACTTAATGTTCACCTAAAATAAAAAATCGCCAAGTTTGGCAATTTTTAAAATCGCACCAAATGGTTGGGCTAAACTGCATTTTCATTAATCAAATTTAAATAAATAAAGTAATATTTGAAAAAATTGTATTAACATGAAGTGTCATCCACTACAAGTTTAAAAAAAAGTATTTGAACTTGAGTGGATAAATAAAAAGTATTTTATTAACGATTGAAAAATTCCCTATATATCTCTTGTAAGGATCTCCCTATAACAAAAGTGTGAACTAATAGTAGAAATTTAATAAATTTTCCTAGTTTCAAATCTTGCATTTATATTCACTTAGCATTCGCAACTTTAATAAGTATAGAAACTATAATATCAGCAAAATTGGTTTATCTGTCTTATATTTAGTATATCCACCACGAAACGAGGTTACAGAAATATGGTAGAGAATGATCTTCTTGAGTTTTTGAAAATATACTACAAACAATATAGACATACTTCTTTCTGAACATTTAAGATTTTGAATGTAAGAAATTTAGAAAAATATAAATAATTGAATGTAAGAATATTAAGAAATTTAAAATTCTGAAACATTTAAAAATAGTATAACAAGCTTTTGTTAAATATTAAGAAATTATTAATGAAAAATAGCAGTTCGGATTTAATATTAACATATTAAATATTGTCTACATTTGTTTCTGATAAACAAAAATATTAAATCATTTTTAGGTTAAATTAATATTTTTAAGTTTCCTTTTCAAAACCTCATACATTATTGAATTCCGAACATTTTATTTTATTGAAAATTCCAGTGTTCAAATGATATTGAAATGTGAATAGATTGAGAAAGCCGAAGAAATGCTTACAAAAATATAAGATACAGAGATTAAAAGCGGAGAAGCTCAGATACTTCTACAAAATTGTAAATATATAATTGTCTAAATTTGTAGAAGAAAGTAGAAATATTTCTTAGGAATAACGTTACGTTCACGAAATCAAAACTTCTGGTATAAATGGGAGTTTTAAGATAAATTAATGATTATGCTATATTTTTGAAAAATAAAATCTTAATTTGAGGAAACAAGCATGAATGGTGATGCAAACTAATAAACTTCTACACTTTTTATATAGTATGAGACATACTTTGACATTCTGTGAAATCTGAAATTGTGCAGGAAATGACATAAAATTTCTTTCAATTAAAAATCTGAAAATGCATCGACGACATCTTAGGATTTGCCTTGGTTCATGTAAAATTGTTGTGAATTAGAAATTAGGAATCTTATATGTATGTTTATTTCAAAATTTCAAAAGTAATTTAAAGAAAATTAGTAAAAAGTATTTTAAGTCATTCCTTACAATATAAAGTTTTATCATTCACTTCTTCAATATATTTTTGTACTTGCTTCATAATTCCATAAATTAACGCGAGGTTTCGAAACTATTGATATTCAGTCGTTGTTTTCTTCTTTTAGCTCAAGATGTTAAATTACCTTTTAATCCGATCATCAGCATTCTCATCGGAGTCGTTGCCCTATTTGTGATCGTGGGTGTTATAGTTGTCATTATAGTTATTAGAAGTCACATTTCTGAAGGAGCCACCAGAAAAGGTAATAAATTTACTCTAATTTCAAAACAGCATATTTCTTTAAAAAATGTCTTTTGAATTTTAGTTAAGATTTACTTAATCAAAATGCGGTTTGATCATATTTTAGCTGATGCCTCGGTGATGCATAAAAAAGTGACGACAAAAAGCACAATAGAAGCACCAAATTGGGTAATCTTAATAAAAATGAAACGTTGTTAGATATCGGTTTCTATCCGATTTTGAAAGTAATAAATGAGCTTTCAGCACTATTTGGCACCAAATTTATTTCCTGTCGCCAAGGCATGGCATAAAATAAGATATTAACCAAAATGTAGTTATAAATTTCTCAAACTTATTTATAAACATACAAATTGTAATATTTATTTTACAATTATAGAATTCAATAAAGGTTTCAAATAAAGTAAAATGTTTCAAGATAAAGGGAAACAATTTATATTTACTTTGAAAAAGTTGAATGCGATTAAGACAATTTTTTTCTCGAAACAGTTACACTCTTTCGATCTCTATATTTTGAAGCATTTTTGGTGAAAATGCAGTTTAGCGTAACCACTTGGCGAGATTTGAAAAATTGCCAAATTTGGCGATTTTTATGGCGGGTAATTAATGGTTAATGGTAACCACAATTGGCAAAATATCGCCAAACAATTGTAAACAATTTTTGTCGCCAACGGGTTGTTACACTAAACTGCATTTCAACCGCATTTTTAATATAATGAAAACACTTCTATCTTTCGAAACCCAAATATTCTAAAAATATAATCATTTAAACTATAGATGAATGTGTAAAAAATTAAATAAAACATAAATAAAATTTTTAGAAAATACCATTTTTGTCACGCCTTGTCAATGAAAAAAATCGCACCAAAACGCGCTATAGATGATATTAATCAGAACCTTATTAGATACATTCTTTATGATTTAACTTGCCAAAAACTTGCATTTGTCTCTAATGGACGGCATTTTTATTTTACGTCGCCATAGCTTGCACTAATATAGGATTTGAACGAATTCTTTTGATGATTATAAGGAAATATACTAGCCACTTAAGAGGCTATTGTTTTAGTTAACACAAAAATATCGTACCTGAATGCTTTTCAAAAATGTATCTTGTTTTTGTGTATATTTTTGATATCTACTTTCACCAGTAATGAACTTAATTTTCAAAAATACGTTACAATAAATTTCTCCTGAATTTTTTTACTGGATTGAAATAAAATATATCTATGTCTGATACCTGCTTTCACCACTAATGAAATCAATTTTCAAAAATATGCTGTAATAAATTCCCCTTAATTTTTTTATTCAATTGAAGTGAAACAAATATAAAAATTAAATATTTTATTTACTTATCGATTTATGTATAACCTTTATTCATATGTAAGCTTGAATCGAGATATGACTCAAAATAAATAACATTATTCGGAATTTTAAGTCAGCTGTGAGGCAGCCATTTTTTTTAGTCATCTAAGAAGCTACTGTTTTAGATGGATCACGGCGTACCAGATAACTTTTTAATTTTTTTATCGTTTGATTCAATTTTAATTACATTTAGCTTAAATATATTCAATTTAATAATTTATCATTTCCTTTAATCTCAATACCGGAAAAGTTTACTATATTTTTCTCGATATTTTATCGCTTACTTCGATTCTTTCTAAGTATGAAAGAAGCGTACCTTGGATGGTAAAATCTGTTCTTTGCTAAACTTTACAAAGAACTTTTTAAATTTTTTAATGATTTGTTTCCTCATATTTAAATGTTTCATGTGTTTTTAATATACGATGTGATTATGTTTGGGTTGAATCCCTGAATCGAATCTATACGACAAAAAATTGTATATATAAACTGGAATTTATCTTTGATGATATTGTTTAATTTGGGAGGATAATTTCTTATAAATTATTTATTTGTTTAACAAATTACGATTGTAGCTTGGCAGTTAGAATAAAGGGAGTATTTGGTAATCCAGATTATTCATTTTTATTATTTATTTTAATTTTAATTTTTCTTGAAATATTCAAAAAATAATGAAAATTAATCTTTTCCAGATACTGTCGTTGCAGAATGTTCCTCTGAGTAAGTATTATTTCAATTCCTAATTTATTTATTATTTTAATTTTTTTATGTAGCGATTTTTTCAAAATCTCTGCGAAAGTGAAACGCTTATAAGAATGATCTATGGGTCGGATAGTTACAGTTTACGGTTTTTTATTCATCATTGTGGGAGATTTTGTAAAGCATGAAAAAATATTGATCAAAATCGTGACAGTAGAGGGCGATAAATCCATGGAAGTAACATATGCATACAAATCGCTTGCACACAAAATATAAGACACACACAAGGCTGTAGGTGATTGTAGAGTTCGGTCCTTCGTGATGACACACTTTTTCTACTACATATCTATCGTGAGGGTTGATTTTGGGGATTTTATAGAATCCTAATAATTTTGGTCTTAGTTTTAGTCCAACTCCAAATTGAGTTCTTTGGATGGCTACCAGATCACCTTTTTTGTATTCCGGTTTTTTTTTTTTTTTTTTCCTAATCTTATTGTAAGTTCTTCGATTTTTTGATTTGTATATTTTCAATATTCTTTTTAGCTTCTTTTCTTAACAATTCTCGTTGTTCGCTTTGTTCTTCGAACAATTCTTCGAGGAGCAAGTCTTTAATTCTGACATCTACTATATTTCTCATTCTAGTACCAACCTAAAGTTCGAATGGTGACATTTAGTGCTTCGACTGGCAGTGCTGTTAAGGAATCCTAGTAGTCAATCGATATACTTGTACCATTTAGTAGAATCGTCTAAAGTTAGTTTGGTTAAAACTGGTATAAGTGTATGGTAGATTCTTTCAATATGGTGAATACCTTCTTCTGTTCAATAATCTCTGACCAATTTTCAAGTAAACGCTGATCCTCTATCTGATATAACTCTTATGGGGTTTCCAAAGGTTTTTTGTTGAAATTTTAACTTCTTTAAACCGTTTTCAGCTGACACTGTTTCTACAGGGTACAACCAAGTGAATTTTGTAAAAGCATCTATAATGGTGAAAATGTGTTGATAATTTTTATTTGTTGATGGTATAGGAGTATCAAATCAATATGGTATGTGCTTACAGAGTTGTCTTCCTTTGGAGTAGAATTTAAAAAACAAACTTTTTTACCAGTCTTTCTATTAGCTAAAATACATAGTACACAAATTATTATTACGTTCTTTACAAACTTCATTAAAATTTTAATAAAAAATTGTTGCTTGATTATCTCTTCTGTATTTGCTACCGAAAATGACCATTTTCGTGGGCTAATTTGATTAATTCAATTTGCATGTCTTGTGGAGCTACTATTAGTTCTATACCATTAAAGTATTTGTGAAATATTCCATTTCTTTCAAAAAAGTCTGCAGAATCTAGATTTTCTACAATCTATTTCAATGTCAAAATATTTTCATCTTCTTCTTGGGCTTTCTTTAATTTCGTTGTTAGAGTATCATTGCTGATTTTCTTGACTGGATGTCTACTCAAAGCATCTACGTGTTTCATTCTAATTCCTCTCTCTCTCTGTTCGATGTTCGATTTCATAGTCGAATTTTTTCTAATTAAAGAGCACATCTGGCTATATGTGTAATTAGGTCTTTTTTATGCATGGTCTTTTGGAACGCAGAACAATGTGACTATTTTGAAATCCTGACCTAAGTGGTATACTCGAAATTTCTTTAATGCTGTTACAATTACGAGGACTTCTAATTCGTAACTATCATACTTTTCTTCAGCTAGACTTGTTTTCCTTGACATATAATAAATAAGATGTAATTTGCCATTGTCGACTTCCTGTAATAAAACTGCTCCATTGCCTAATTCATTTGCGTCCGTGTGCAATTCTGTTCTTCTTTTATATTTGTAAATGTGTGAGACTGGACTTTCAGACAATACTTTCTTTAACTTTTCGAATGCTTCTTTCTGATGTGTTCCAAAAACAAATGGATTTTCTTTCCTTGTGAGGTCACTTAACGGTTTCGCAATTTTCGAGTAATACTTGATGTATTTTCTGAAATATCCTGTTAATCCTAGAACACTTTGTACTTTCTTTACGGTCGGTGGTTCTGGAAATATTGCAACTGCTAATGTCTTTGCGACTGAGGGTTTGAAGGTTCCTTTTTCTACTGCGTGACATAAGAATTCAACGTTTCGCATTAGAATTCAACTTTCGCATTAGACTTCTTGAATTTATCTCGAGACTATATTTCTTCGCAACTTCGAACATAATTTTAAGTTTTTGGAGTCCTTTTTCATCTTTTGCTGGAAAGATAAGGCCATCCATATAATTCACTAGAATTCTTTTATGTGTAAAGTCTCTAAAAATACTTGTGACTAATCTTTGAAAAACACCTGGGTGCGTGGTTAACGCAAAAGGAACTTTGATGAACTCGAACTGTCCATCTGGAGCGATAAAAGACATTAATTTTCCATCTTTCTTTTTGACCATTACGACTAGATTGGAATATTTTGATAAACTTGAGCGTATGATGCTTTCTTTGAGTCATTTTCTCACAGATTTTTTTAACTCTATTTCCCTAAATATCAATTGTCGTGGTGGTTGACAAACTGGATCATAATCCTTCAAAATAATTCAACGGGTGATATCGGTGCTTGCTGTCTTTTCAGGCTTGTAGCCTTTTATTATTTTCGCAAGTTCTTTTTTGATTCCAGGATCTCCTATATAATTCAGTTCTACTTTTTCGACGTTTTCCGCTGATATCTGCATTAGGAATGCTAGATTTTCATATTTAACAAATTCTACACCGTTCTTCGTGAAGTTAACTGATGCTTGTTCTAAAATATCGGAACCTATGTCTGCTTCGAACTTTAGTTTTGTTGTAGGTACCACATGCCAAGTTAGTGTATAGTTTTCTTCATCCGTCTGAAATTCTTGTTCGAAAGATCCTATCCTAGTGACTTGAGCTTCACCTATGCCTGTTAAGAGAATTTTGTTCTTCGCTAGTTTCGCTGGATCGATGATTCTTCTGCTGGTATTTTCTCGTAGTAGACTGACGGTACTTCCGGTGTCGATAAGCGCAGTAATTTTCTCGTTTCCAAACATTATTTCCTTGGTGCGTAGACTTTCTTGACTGATAGTGGCACATGTTGACGTAGGCTTGCTTGTTTCTCTCGTGAAATTCGTAGTTCTCTTCGGCTGGCTTGTATTTAGCTCTTTCGCTGAATCGTTGAATCTTCTAAACCTGGAGTAATTCGTTTGAGCGTGATTAGAAACATTTGAATTCGAATACCTTTCTCTCCCATGAATTCGATTTTCGATCCGTCGATTTGAGTTTACGTGATTTCCTTCATAACTTCCGTGACTGGCGGATTGAGCATCGTGATGTCGATTGTAACTAGTGGTCGCTGCAACTTTCCTATTCGATCTATCCTTCTCGAACTTTCGTGGCGATTCAAACTGACGAAATTTTTCTGAAGCTCTGAAATCTTGTTTTCCCCTAAAATGTGTATTAACTGGCTTTTTTTATTTAATGTTCTCCTGACGTCTTCATACTCTTCGAACTTCTCTGCTAATTCGGCTGGCGAATTTATCGTTGTCCATTCGTCTAGAACATGTTGCTTAAAGTCTGTAGGAGCTCTACGTTTCATTTGATCTGAGATGATCAGTTTCCTTAATTCTTCAAAAGATTCGATTTTTAACCCTGATGTCCATCCATCAAAATATGGTGCAAGTTCGTGATAAAAATCGGTCCAAGTGTGGCTATAAACTTTTTGATGCGTGGTAAATAGCTGGCGAAACTTTTCTGGCGTTAATTTAAATCTTTTAAGTCGAAGTTCTTTTACGTGGTCGTAGTTGTTTGCTATCTCCTCTGGTTCACGTGCGATGATGTGAGAAATTTCGGACGGTAAGAGTCCTAAAAGATATGAAACCCAATGTTCTTTTGAAATTGTTAATCGTTGCACTTGACGTTCGAATAAGATTAAATATAAGCTGGTATGTTCTTTTACTTCATATTTATGGAGAAATTTGGATATTTCCTTGCATATAGTAATTTCGAATTGTCTATTTCGTCAACCGTTGTGCGTAATTTGAGATATTTTCTAATTTTAATCGCTCTAGTTCAATTTCGTGCTGATCTTGACGTCGTTTCTCTTCAATAGAAAGGACTTCCAATGCGCAACTTTTCTTCCATTCCTTCTTTTGCTTATTGATGCTTTATTATACTTGTAAACAAATCTTTAGTGAATTCCTCATCATAATCTGCATATTTAATGATCAAGTCTTTAAGTTTCTTAGCTGTCATTGACGAATCAGGTTTTAGATCTAATTCTTCCGCGAGTATAAACATATATTCCCGACATCCTTTAGCGAGGTACGACATTTTGAAATTAACACATGAATAGTTAAATAGGATCAATTAAGGTGACAGGCTGCGTTTAAAACATGATTTTCGGCCAAAATTTACAATTTTTTTTTTTTATTTTATCATTTTAAAACCCAACTCATTAGCTTTCTAAAACTGTTTTTGTTTTGAGACTAGGATAAGGAGAAATGAAATCATAACGATTTAAAAAATACATCATAGCTGTCAATCAAACCGGAAGTACTACTTTCAGACTATTTAAATGACCGTAAGTTGATGATTCTTTGAAATTTCTCAGTAATTTATGCAAAATAGTATGAAATTTTTACTGTTATATTTTTAATGAAATATTCTATAAGCAAGCCACAAAATTTCTGATTATTTTTCATGAATTTCTGCTAAAGAGAATGGCAATAGGCAAACATCTCATATTGTTCACATCTCGCATTTGGAAATCGAAATTGCTCTTATAGGCTATTTGAATTACACTGTAAATCTTTTTTCATTGATTAATTATTGCTTTATTTCTGAAATATTATTAGACAAAGTATTCTTTTTGTATTTTAAAATGGGAGGATCAAGTTGTAGTCGTAATAAGAAGCGTAAATTCCGCGGTAATCGATACACTGTAAATAAGAAAGTTGACTCTGATGTAAATATTACCGTTACTACAAGTGCTAAAAAACTTGATCGACGTTTGATTGATGATGACCAAATGAAGGAAAAAATATTTTCTGGTTATCGTATAATAGCTTTAGACATATTAATCAGTGCTTTTACTGTTTTATTGTGTCCATCATGTTTCCAAAATAAATTGAAATTGGTTGAAGATTCCAAATTCGGTCTCTCTTCAAATCTGACTTTATACTGTGAAAATTGTCCCTTTTCTTTTGGATTTTGCACATCTAAAAAGAATAAATTAAACAATGAAGTAAATTCCAGTTTATGTGCTTCGACTTAAACAAATCCGACTTGGAAAAGGATATACAGCTGGGGAAAAAATTGCTGCAACTTTGAATATGCTCTTTATGTCTAGCATGTCATTTAGACAGCAAAAAAAATATTTTTATGCTGATGTATCTGTCGCTAAATGTTCAATGAATGTGGGGGCAGAGGCTGTTATTATAACACAAAAATCAATTAAAAATTCACTGAATGTGGAGTGTCTTGCGGTGGAACATGGCAACGTCGAGGCTACTCATCATTGAATGGTGTTGTGAGTGCAATTTCAGTTTTAACCGGAAAAATTCTTGATGTTGAAATCATGTCACAGTTCGGCAGAATTTGTAATAAGTACAAAAATATCTCGGTCTTGCCTCTACGTAAGCCCGATCATTCTTGTGTAAATCACAGTGGATCATCGAGTAACATGGAAGTTGTCGGGGTTTATCGTGTATTTGAACGTTCCGAAAGTTTACGTTCTTTTCGATACACTGATTACTACGGTGACGGAGACTCGAAGGGATTTAATACAGTTCGAGATATTTACGGCAAGGAATATGTGAGAAAGCTTGAGTGCATCAGGTATATTCAAAAAAGAGTTGGAGCGCACCTTCGCAAATTAAAAGCTAACAGAAAAGAACTTGGCGGTAAGGGAAAACTAACAGATAATTTTATCAACGAACTACAAAACTATTATGGAATTGCTATTAGGTCCAATGTAGGAAGTTTATCCAATATGCGAAGTGCCACAATTGCTGTATTTTCCCACTGTTGTTCAAGTAAGGGGAAACCAATGCATGGGTAATGTCCTAAAGGAATGGATAGTTGGTGTAAATATCAACGAGCCATTGCTTCGGGAAAACCTTACAAGGATACCAATATGGATCTACATCCAAATATTATAAATATTATTAACCCTGTATACATGAAGTTATGCGACCAAAAATTGCTCGTTAAGGCTCCCGTCTACCCGCCATTTTGATTTCGTTGACGTAATGTTAATCCTAAGGAATTTTGACTTTAATTCTCACATCTTTATTATTTGATTTATTTGAATGCAATAAAATGCATCTGAAAGAGCAAAAAATAATGAATGCTTCTGTGGAATTACTTTTTTTCTTCAGTTTTTAAAAATATTTGAAAATATTCTTTAAAGACCGGAAAACTCAAAAACGAATATTTAAAATAAGAATAAAAATATTTTTAAAAATCTAAGAAAAAAAAGTAATTCCACAGGAGCATTGATTATTTTTTGCTCTTTCAAATGCACTTTCTTGCATTCAAATAGTACAAATAATAAAGATGGGAGAATTAAAGTCGAAATTCCATAGGATTAACATTATGTCCACGAAATCAAAATGGCGGGTAGACGGGAGCCTTAAATGTCTTCATGGCCTTACTCAAAATGCCAACGAAAGTTTCAATAATGTCTTATGATCGGTAATACCGAAAAATGTTTTCGTTGAAACACAAACTTTACATTTAGGATCATACTTAGCCGTTATCCAATTCAATGATAGATTTTATGGATTAATAAAAGTTTTAGAGGAATTAGAAATAATTCCAAGCCATTATACACTGAATCAATACTACAGTATAGATGAAAATCGCATCGATAATTCAAAACGTCATTCTTTGCCTGAAACTAAACAGGCTAGAAAAAAAAAATCGGGCATCAAGTGAGAAAAAAAGTGTTGCACATTGAGAAAAAAGCGGGTGTGACTTATAAATGTGGTGGATTTTAAATGTTTGTGCTTTTTTAATTTTTTAATAAAATACAAAAGCAAACTTTAATTGCTTTTCCTGGAAAACATGACTTTAAATTAATGAAGTAGAATTTTCAATGGAGTGTTTGGAGTTTGGGTCAAATTTCACCAAATTTCTGCTTAATTTCCTTAATTTATTAAATTTTGCGTAATAAGTGTAGTATTTTTGGCCTTTTTTCATTATCTTGAGTCATAATTTTTATAAATATATTGTGAAAATTTATTCAATTACATTTTTTTTTAAAAAAAAAAAAAAGTTGCGTCGAATGTAGTCAGGTACCTTAATTTGAAAATTTACACTTTAATCGTTTTTGTGTAAAAATAATAATAAGTAATTTTAAAATAAAATATACTTTTTATGGTGAATTTCGTTTAATTTTTGATATATATATATATATAATATATATACTGACACAATCATGTAAATGTAAGGATATTTCTAATACATACATTGCGAAAATGATATAAATACATGAAATTTCTTATAGACTATTGCAATTCTATGATTTGTTTAAGTACTTTTTTTAAAGAATTATTTATATCACCCTGAATCCCCTTTGTTAGAATTTTCTACAAAACTGAACAGATCGTAAAGGAATATAAAGTAATTCATTTGGAATAGGTAATAACCAAAATATATTCAAATAGGCATTAGAATAAACAGAGTATCGTAAATAATAAAATCAACTATTTTGAGAATACACTTTTAATTTGCTTAATTTAGAATTCACCAGTCTGCCAAACCTGATTTTTTCCGATAAGGTAATTTGTTGACATTGATTGAGACTCACCGAAACCAAACAGTGGACATTGCTTAGGCGAAACGCTGAAGTTATCTCATGTGAAAGTCAGAGTGTTTATGTTCTCTGGAGGAGGAAGTTTAATTACTTATTCATTATTCGTTTAGCGTCTGGGAAGCGCTGACTGATTTGAAATGCCATCGCATATCAATTCACACACACACAATAATAAAAAAGGCACTACTAAATTATGAATTCAAGTATCACAATATGTAAAAATGTATTTTATTAAAATGCTTTTAGAAAATAATATATTTAATTCATATTTTCATAATCGTTCGAAAAGAAATGTGTTTTACAGTACCTTGACATTGGATTAATAATGTAGCAGAATTCGTAGATTTATCCGATTTTGTACACAAAATTTTTTTCACTCTAATATACTCTAGAATTTTTTTTTCTTCTTCACTTTATGCTTTTTCAGGGGTTGACGTCCAGTTTTAGAGCAGAAATTAAACACAATTTAGATGTTCACGCTGACGATATTCTTGAAACGGTTGAGTGGGGAGAAGGGGGAAAATGATGATCACAAACATGAAGAAGCAATTAATGCATGTTGATGATGATGTCCTTTTTATCGTCGCAGAAAAACTGGTAGTGTTTCCTACATGGCTGTTTCACTTGTAGATGAGACAAACTCGTCATCGCAGAAAAACTGTAGTAGTGAATGAGGATGAGGCTCACTTTTTTTCTATAGTGGGTCTGTCGTCGCTAGAAACCTGTTATTCTTTCTGTAGTGGCATATGTCCACATTAGCATTTGAAAATTTTGTAGACATCCCGGGTCGAACACTCATAAATTTTGTAGGTGATATCCGGCTTGACAAGACACCTCCTGGTGCTTCGGTGTCTAGGAGATAATTTTTGGTGTCTTTATTTACCAGTTCAATGTTGAGGCTTCAAATTGTTTTACTTCGTTTATTAAAAGGAGAGATGAAGGGAAAATATCTACAAAAGCTGCAATATACAAGTTAACATAATTTAAATAACTAGTTCCCCCGAGAAAGATAGATGACTGTTCAATTTTTTTGCATTTTGGTGATGGGCATTGGAACGCGAGCTGGCGTTCGGAGTTCAGCTACATCGGAAGCAGAGAGAAGGTGAAGAACAGAGGAGAAAAAGAGGGCGTGTTTCCCGGTTGTTTTCAGGAATAAAGAGCGCTGCATGAGCAATAAAATGACACTGATTCGTGGTGTCGTCTATCGAGTAACTGAAGAACTGGTTTCTCAGTAAATTTTAAAATTCAGTTAATACTTTGATAATTAGCTGGAAAATCCTACACATATATATATATGTGTGTGTGTGTGTGTGTGTTTGTGTTTATCAATATTCAAGTATGGAATGCTGCTGACCAAGAACCTTCTACATACAGTACGTTCTTTTCACTACTCTTCAAAAGTATATTCTTTCACAGAGGCATTCTTCAAAAAAAAAAAAGAAAAATGTTTTTGCCCCCTAATGCAGCATGTGCTTAGTTTTCCAGATTTATTTTCATATTGAGCCAAATTACCCAATAAACAATCTCTTCGAAATATGTATTTTTACCAGTTGCACTGAGCTCGTAATGTTTGAAAGTGATTGAGTTTTTTTTTTTTATCTCCATTCACATATATCTGCTTTTTTCGCAACAGAATTTCTGATCTTTGAATTCGAGTTTCCATTGATGACCGGTAGTATATATGTCCTCTCCTGTTGCTTTTCTTTGAAAGTAGTCGAGTGTCCTAGTATTTTCCCCCTTCATCTCTGCTTTTTATCATCACATTTTCCAATCTACGAAATCAAGCTTCCATTGATGACAAATTTCCGGAATTTGAATATTTTACTGTTTTATCTGTTTTTTTTTTTCCTTCTTTTTTCCCCTTGGAAACTGATTTCGCTGACTTGTACATATATTAGTGCTGATTTCTGCTCCTTGGCATTCTATAATGGAGTCGCTCGTTGCATGTCTTAGTCACAAATCCTATCGGTTAAATATTGTGCCGCTAAACATTATTGTTAAATTATTCAATTAAATATAAGAATTAAAGTAAACGATAAAATATCATGAAATGGGCAATGGTAAACTTTTCTGATATTAAAATTAAAGGAAATGGTAAATTATTAAATTGAATATATTTAAGCTAAATTGTAATTGAAATTGAAGCAAATGATAAAAAAAAAAATTGAAAAGGGATCTGGTATGCCAAGAGGGATCCACCTAAAACAATAGTCCTCTGGGTGGCTAATAAAAGCTTTTAAATATGGTTAAGACAATTTTAATGGGATTTTCTACTCAAGTGTTCTATTATTTCGTTTTTTCGTTTCATAACTGTGCGGGCATCATGAAGTCGTACGCTGAGCTAAGACCCGCTTGAAAAAAAATTAACACGAGTGCAAAATTGATAAATAGAAATGAATGTATAGAAATAATTTAAATATACATTAAGATAAATAATAATTATAGTTTAGAATAAAAAAAGTAATAATGATCATTAAAAAACCTTAAAAGATTGTATCTAGATAGGGGGAAAAGGTTTTAAAATGATAAATAAGCAAAAGTAAATATCCACTAACAACAGGGTAAGTGGTGTAGTTCTGTAAGTAACAAATAAATGACGAAGAAATGATAATAGTAATCCAAAATGCTTTTTTCATAAAAGTCTTTCCTTTCGGAATAAAGATGTAGAAATATCGTCTCAAAAAAGGGGATCTTGTTTGCCCATTTTACCTTCATTATTTGCTTCAAAAAGAAGCTCTAAAATTTGTGGGTTTTGAAAAGCAACTATTTTATGCTAGGAAAAAGATTGAAGATAGAAAGGAAGAACAAAATCCTTTCTTTTTGAAACATTTTCGATTAGTTTTCAACCTGTTTGGATATAAATATTCACTTAATTGCATGACCATTTTTTAATTAACAGAGCAATGCATTCTGCATAAATTATGTTTTTTTTTTAAAAAAATAAGTAAGCATTTTGTTTTCCTACCATGAATGAATGTAATCGATCAATTCCTAAAATAAATTTTTTTCATGATAGGTGCCTAATGATAAGTCTCATGATGACATCTAATTTATAAGTATTCTTCAAATAGACAAATTTGTTTAATGTATAACTTTTTTAGACTTGTAGAATTATTTTTTTCTTAACAAAAAAAGAAATAGTCATTTTACCTGACTGACTCAAATAAATCCATGTCACTAATATGCATACAAATGTATAGATTTAGCGTCATTAAACTTTCCTAGCTCACAGGGCTGTGCAGGGCGTTTTACAGGTCATAACGGTATGAAATTTGATCAGTAGTCTATTCAAATAATACCTTCAAGATTTATTGAAATTTTTTTAAAAAAATAGTACAAGAAGTCACCAATAGGCGGCTCTGCAGCTTGATGAAATTTTCTACAGATATTATCTGCATTCCGTGCATAACCCGTGCAATACCCTACGCAGCTCTCTGAATTAGAAAAGTTTAACGTCGACAACCCTGTAGTTAACAAAAAATTTAGTACTTTTGTATGATCTGCGATTTGAATAATACTGAATGGATGGCTTCAAAATACTGACATGATCAAATAATGCTTTGCTGATTTGTTGTGTTTTGCCCCTTTTTTTTTTTGTGCAATATAGCTCCTCATAAACCCAGTTTTACTACAAAACTCTGTGATCAATCTGTTAAAAGAAAGGATAATGAGATAAATGAAAAATATTCATTCCCTCTCTTATTCATCGAAGAGAGCAATGAAAAATCATTTTATCTCATATGGAAAAAACTTCGAGATTACCATCTGTTTCAGTAGGGAAAAGAGGTAGGGGGATTTAAGAGGTATAAAATGAGCTGTCTCAATCAATAAACACAAGTATAAGTGAAATAAGGCTATATTTGTTAAATAAGGCAGCACTAAAAATTTGTTAAAAAGAATAAATTGAAATAAAACCACATTAGAGCCAATAGACCCATACTGGGAAAGCATAGTTTTTTTTCAGCCTGATAGGCCCGGTAAGTTTTCCGAATATTTAATCAGAAATAATCATTCAGGAAACCGAAATAAACAAAATGAAAAGGAAATTCTTTCACAGAGTATTTAGAGAACTTTAGAAAGAACAAAAAATTAGTATATATTCCAATACTTTTTTTTTATTTATCAAATATCATCTCTGGTGATACTGAATAAATTGAGAAAGAAAAAAACCAAATATTCTACTTCCTGTTCGAGATATTTCTTCTATATATAATATAAAGCTTAAAGCCCCAAAATATATCGTATGTGAGACCGGCAAAAACGGTTTTATTTGCATTTTTTTACTCCATCAATTTGCATATGAAATGGAATTCGAATAAAACCTTGGTGTTCTCGAAAAAAGTATCGCCTCTTCAAAATCGGAATGAATATTTGAAATATCTAGGGAAAAAGAAAACTCTATTTGAAAGGAGATCTTGTATTTATAGTTAAAAAAGTTTTCCATTTCAATTTCTTTTATCCAGATTGCAACTTTTTTATGCAGTAACAAAATTTTGTGAAAGAAAAATAAGTAACAGCGTTTTAAAGCTATTCAGAACTCGTGATCTGAAATAAATAAAATATAAGATAAAATCTTTGGGATCACTTTTTTGGGTATTAATGATCGAAGATGTTTCACATTAGCATACAAATAGCTGAAGTTGTATTTCTAAGCAGAAAAACTGATCATAATTTATATTTGATAGTGTTTTAAAAGAAGCATTATGCAATTCAAAATAAGATTCTTCACCGATCAAATTATCTTTTAAACACTTCCTTTTTTAATACACAAGGGGGGGGTCAAATGAAATGATATGAAACGACACTGTGGGTATAAAGGAAAACTTTATTCAAAGTATACATCATAGATCTGAGCACAACGATCCCATTGAGTCGAAAGATTCTTTGTTCCCAGAATTCCTGTGGCCATGACGAGACCCAGTCCTTTACAGAGTTGTCCCACTGACAGAGACCCAGTCCTTAAGTTCGTCATCCGAGTTAAAGTGCTTCGTTTCAGATGTTTTTCAGGGGACTTAACACATGAAATTGCAGGGCGACATGTCTGGGCTGTAGGGCAGATGATCAAGTTGCTCCCACTTGAACTTGGCCAATTCTGTGTGTGTGACCCAGGAGACTTGTGGAGTGCGTTATCATGGAGCAGAACCACACCCTTCTTGAGCAGTACCTGTCTTTTGTTCTTGAAGGACCTGAGTAGCATTCGGAGTGTCTCACAATATGATTCTTCCACGCTCGTGGAATTCAACAAGAAAAGCACTGCCACGTCAATAGACGGCGCTCTTTATAAGAGCCTCTGCTTTCTCCTATGCATGTGGGTGCCCGCGCTTTCTCCAATCCATGACGGAGACTCCATTCGCATCCCTAGATGTATCACTATAACGTTCTCCAATAGCGGCATAGGCAAATATGTTAATGGTTACGTTGTTACGACGTTTCGTACCTTTTCATTTGAACACTGCTTGTATATCAGCAAAGGTACATAAAATCGGAAATTTAATATATGGGGATTATCCAGAAAGTATGAATATTCAATTTTCTATGAATAAAAAAAGTAATTTATTTGTTTAAAACTTACAAATTCCTCCAATGCAATTTTCGACTTAGCTTCTTTCCTTCACAATGTACTTTGGGTACCGAGGGCTGAACTTCCTCATACTTATAGAAATCTTCTAATTTAATTCATATTTTAAACTTATAAATATCTGAAGATACTCATTTTAAAAATAACAATTTGTTTACAATTAAGGAACATTTAAAATAAATTTAAGTGATTGGATAAAATCACCTAATAACTTGAATCTCTGAAAGGATAAAATGAGAATGAGCTGTTCCTCAACAATTCTTATTCAACGATAGCTGTAGATGAAGGAGTTCATAGAGGGTTTAAATTAATAGTGGTAAGCGTAAATCTAATGTCACCACAATAGAACCGAAGGTCGGTCCTGACCTGATCAAAGGGTCCAATAGGATCTTTCTACCTGACCATGTCCAACCTTCCTACTTGAGCATGTCTTACATGGAAGACGATTTCGTGTGACGGTTTTAGGGACAGGTAAAATTATGTCATTCAGATGGAATACCAGACAAGTCCCGCTCTATTAATATTGTCTACTTCTTGCCTCGGATGTCCAGCTAAAAAATTTTGTTGGTACGAGACATAACTTTTTAAGGCCCATCATGTAAGTGTTGGAGAGGTTTTGAACTGCATCCCTACGGACAAAACATTACTTGTGGTGGCTCAATGCTTGAGTATATAGTTTTGAAGCTGAAATGGTTGTAAGGTTTATATGCTAATTATTAGATAAATCCTAAAACTGTAGTACTCATCTCTACAGCGAAAAAATTATGTATTAAAACTCAAGGATTCGCCGTACAGTAATTCAACGGGAGAAGCCCCTAATCTTTCTACAGATAGGAACGGATACCCCTACGGGAAGAACATTTATCCTCCATTTAGGGGCATCACATATAGTTGAATATTTCAGCTGACGGTGAAATCTTCGAAGCCAGTTGGTAACTCGCAGTTCATATTCTTTCAGAACATTGGAACATTCAAACTGCGAACATCGATTTGCAGTGACTATCTTAAGAACAGCAAACCTGGAAATCCCTCCTGTAAAAAAAGTTGTGATCCAAAGCAAGTCCAAAGAATTTTCAGATAACGTTTTACCCAATGCTTTTACTCGTTAAAATTTACACCAGATGTCTGTTGCTGGTGGACATTGATCTTACATAGAATCCGTAATACTGGAACAACAGTAATAAAAAGCTCTAATAAACATACATTGCATGCTTGTTAAATTATTTATGTTACTGCGAATTGCAATTTCATAATAATTCTGCAGCTTGTTTATAAAACTGTCTGTTTATTTTCCTTTTCCTTCAATCCCTTTCGTTGACTTTTTTAATTTCCGAAGATGATTTCCAACACTCTTTTGCACATGACCAATATATTCTAATTTATTAACTATATTTGGGCCATACATATTTCTTACGAATTCGTATGCTTTAGAATCTCCTTCAAGGAAATAATCCCTGTGTAGCGTATTTTTCGAACGCTAAATATGCGAAACACTCCAACAGTCTCCATACTTCAAGCAGAGCTCTCATGTTTGAGATAAATATGTGAACTGGAAGCACCAATTGGAGTGTATGACGTCTTATTGCGCATTCTACAGAAATGTGACATTATTTCGATGCACAATACCTTTTCAGTGTCAATGGATGTGTAACTAATACAACTATTATGAAACGAGGACCCACTTTTCTGCCAATTGAATCTTCACAGTAACTTATCCCTGTTAATGAAGTTTATTCTTTTCCATTTTTATTTTCTTCACCGCTTCAGTCACATACTGTTGAATTTTCAATTCCAAATTTAGCAAAGTTCTTTTAGACAGAAAAGACAAATCAAAAATGTTGAACAGTTAATTTACAGATGTATAGTCCTTTCCAATGAGTCTTAATGCATAAGCAATAACAGTGCATAACTTAAATGTATTATGAAGTTTTTCAGTTTAAATATATTTCTTATAAATTTACCTTTCATACATTTTATTAAGAAGTTTTAGCATATGCCATACCTTGAATCCTCTGTCAAGCTAAGAGTACCATAGAAACAAACTGGGCAACATAATGCCACGAACATAGATATTAATCTTCTGATATCCTATATTCGATAGCCAAACAGTACATCAGAGCCTTCTAATAAATTTTTACCAGAAAAATTCTGCTTCAGATCCTCATGTTTGAAGCACTTGCAATTTTCTGCTCATCATTACTTGCAGAAGAAGCTTCATTTCCAGGTGGAGCATTGCTTATTATCAGTATTTTATACTAATTTTTGTAAACCTTCATTTATTTGAGCAAACTATTCTTCTTTTCCTCTGTTTTCTAAAAATGTTTCACCATATAGGAAAGAAAGTAGATTGAATCCATTTTTTCTATTCAAATTTAAGCAATAGAAACAAAAGTTTTCGATAGTATATTCAATGCAATATTTAAAAAAGAGTGTTGTTATTGCATAGAAAAAGTTTTTAAAAAAATGAATAAAAAAATCATTTTGCGTGTGTTTTTATATTCAAAGATTGAAAACAGAATAAGTTATTTTACAACTGGGCTTTTCTTTTCCTTGTTGCGTCCAAAAAAAAAAAAAAAACTTGAAAATTTCTTTTCGTTCGAAAAGGATCTCTATATCTTTCTATATACTGTTTGATTATCTGTTAAGATTCGTTTTTAAAAAAGGATTTGATATTTTTTCAAAGAATTGTTTTGTATTGTTTGCCTTCAAAATTAATCTTGTCGAGATAAAGGAAACTCTCATCATCTTATGAATTCGTTTATTATATTTAAAAACTCCATAGATTTGTAAAAAAGGAAGTAAAGTGAACTTGTATGTAAATGTTTTTTCTATGAATATTTTATGACGATGTACAATATTTGTCGAATTTCGAAAATAAACAAGTCACATTTGAACAACTATAAATCGAACTTAGAGGTATCTTGAAACAATTCGATAAACTGAAATTTCAGTGTACTGAATTACATATTGAAAACTTTTCATCAATTTTCTACTAAAACTATTATGTGCATTTTATTTTTAGCGATGAAGAATACTTAAAATATTTAACTATGAAGAAAATTTATTTTTAAAAAATGCATAAATAGGTATGTAATTTGCAAATTTATAACAATGTAAGAAATATTAAGGATTTTGATTATAAAAAGGGAATTGTTTTCATTTATTTTTGGACATAATGGTATCTCATGATTTCTGAACATGATATTTTACGCGCACTGATACCGTTTCAAAGTAATTCTCATTTTCAGTCAGAGAAAAAAACCTTTTTTTTTTCAGGAGAAGTCAAGAATAAATAAATCTCAAAACAAAAAGGTCTGTTTGAAATGCTACCATTGCTTGTATTTTTGGTGATTTTTCGAGTGACTTGTCGTTGTTGCCATCATTTTTGTGTTCTAGATTAAAGCAGCTATCCGATACTTCCTGATTGATAGAGTAGAATTTTCGAAATATTCGTCCAAATATTTCGAAATAGTGACTGATAAATAGAAACTGTTTTTATGTTAAAATCCAGGTTCCTGAAAAAATGTTTGATACATAGAAATGTTTGATATTTCTTGTCCTTTTCGATTCGATATATTTTAATACGAGCAGTTCGACTATATTTATATTGTAATATTGCAGATGTTTTCCACAAACTAAAACTTTTGTAATATTTTATTTTCGACATTTTTATCTAAAAATATTGCTCTAAAATCAATTATCTTCTTTTACTTCTTTTCTGATTTCATAATCTTTCGGCATCCAATTAATGTTGGATTTTAGTGCACAAATTCTGCACATAATTGATGTCATGGTTATCGCTATATATCTCTGAAAGGTTTTCAAAATTTTTGTTAGAATTCAAAAGCTCTTTATGTGTTGGATATCTCACGCTATACACGACACATTCAGGCTCCAGCTCATTTTAGAGGTGCAGAGTGATAAAGTATGCTCTTTTCCTTACGATGTCTGTCCAATAGTCTTCACCAGTTATCATCCGGTCCAAGAGGAGTTTCCCTAAAGGCAGAGATTCGATTAAGCAGATTTTCCTCTCCTGAGGCACTTATCTGGAATACATAGAGACTAATCAGAGCAGCGATGAAAATTATATTTCACAGTGAATGTTATAAAACGTTTGAAAAACGTATTAATTTCTTCATGAAAAGATAGAGTATTCCGGTAATATGTAAGTTAAATTTAATTTTTAAAAAAATAGCAATGGGAGAGGGAAATGGCACAATTAATAGAATTGTGTAATAATATTTTACTTCTATTTCCATACATTTCGGAATAGGTGTTATACGTTTTGTGATTAGAAACTTTTTTTCTGCATCACAAATTATAAGTTTAAAATTACGAGGAGGAGTGAAAAAATACCTGTGTTAGATATAAGCAAATGCAGTATTATGAATGGGTATGGGGATTGATTAGTACACTGTGTCTATTGGTTGCTTACATTTTGCTAAGAAATTCGTGAGTATGACGCTCTTCGCATTCTAAAAAAACGATATTTTTTGGCCCATGAAACCATCTTCGCTTTATTTGCAGTCGATTCACCAAAAACAATCCATTGTATTCGATAGGGAATAACTTATTAATCAGTGTTGCATTTGTTTTGGAACCATAGATGGCAAGAATAATTGATAACACTAACGTGTCTTAGTACTGTCATTCGTCTAAAAACAAGCACTTTTTATGCCATCTTTGTACTTTCTATCTAACTTGCAAATAAATCTGATTTTTGTTATATTTACGTTCTTGTAAAGGACGAAAAATTTCACGAACGTAACGTAAAGGACGTAAGCGTAATTAAGTATATAAAAATTCTATCAAAAAGAGATATTAAAGAAATAAAGCCATTTAATCTTTTAGAAATTTCATTTCATTCTTGTATTTAAAGAAGCTTTCAATTACAAGGTTCATGTAAGTTATATCTAGAATTATTATTTTTTTTACAAAAAATACTAAAGCTACGATTGTCTTATTACATTTGATGCTCAATCAGTGATATAGTGAAGGTGCAGGAAATGGTGGTTGTAAACTTCAACATAAGGGTAGCTGTGTGATGAAATTTTAAAATTTTCATACCAAAATTTTTAACATTTTTTTCAGAAAAAAAATTAATATTCAAAATCCTATTCCCTACATAAGCATTATTTTCACTTTGAATATAAACATTGATATTTAAAATTAATTTTGAGATACGAGTTGAAGTTGGAGATTCCCTTCCCCATGAAAAATTTCTGACCCCGCGTTCAGACAACACTTAAACTACCAATTTCAATAAATCCTAACATGAACAAATCTAGCACGACTTTCTGTATTATTTTTTTCGCAATATTTCAGTGTAGATAAAAATTGGCGTAAAAGTGGGGGGAAAATAAAATTAAAAAGAGTTTGACAGAAACCAGGAAACGGAGAGCTCTTTATTATAACATTTTTTGTAGTTGAATTTACAGTCATATTGCATGTAAATATGTTTGAATGCAGTCACGCACTAACATATATGTATTTGTCATTTTCTGTTGTTCTTTTTTACTCTCATTTCACTCAAACAAAACAGTTGTTTACCGACTTTAAAAGAAAACTGGAACATACTAATACTCTGATATAGATTAAATTTTGTCTAGCTGAGAAGTTTTGCCGGGAGATCTTTTTTGACTTTAGGATTTTAAATGTTTTCTATCGTTGCTTTAATAGCTCAGTAGTTCTAGCTTGCGTAAATATCGTTGACAATATGTTTATAAAAATTCCTTCGAAAACCATTTTCGTTTTAGATTATAAAAAAGAAAGAATGTATTATTTATTTTCAATTATATTTTAGCTCATGAAAAAGAAATGAAATTTTTATTGGGTTATAAGTTAAAAATAATGAAATTATTTATTGTTTGAATTTTTTGTCTGAATTGGTTTTTCATGGAAGCTCACTTTTTTAATGTAAAAAGAAACATAACTTTTATCCATGTTCTTACGTTACTGAACAAAAACCTTTCCATGTTTTTCAAATGCCTTCTATTTGAACTCATTTTCTTCAAATTTATGTCAAAGAGAAGAAATAATTAAATGCAAAGTTATATTTTATTTTACAAAAATACTTCTGAGGAATTTTTATTTGGGTACTCCAGGGTTCGTCAGACCGCGGCTAGTGAGCCGCATGTTGCTCTTTGCATAGACAATTGCGTATCTTCAGACTTCTGCCTTTATATATTGTATCTATAGCGTTCTTAGCAAGATGGGCAAGCAAATTGGATTTAATTGGATTAGAACACCTGTACTAACCGCTTAGAAATTAGGATAAATTTAGAATAATTATTTACTGATTATATGAATAGAATCTTTTTCAATATTCGATAATGCTGAAAAAAAGAAAAACCTTTTTGGTGTATTTATGTTGATCATTCAATTCGAACTGAGCAATTTGGCGCTATCACTATAGGGCAACCCTGTGATCTCTCTTGTACAGTTTTGGAAAACTTTTGTGATCCAATATGTGAAGAATTATCCGACAAACAAACTTTAAAGCAATTTGAGGAATCCGTAACTGGTTGTACAAAAAGTATTCCTGTGAACAAAAATATAAATATCATCAATAAATAATTAATAGAAATAGCTGAACGTGTAAATTACTTAGGTTTTTTATTCAGTTCAGTTTTTATTAACGTCGCACTAGAAGCAACACGAGGGCTATTAGAGACGGACCTCGTAATTTTGAACCTCGGTCAAGTGACGAGGACGACACTTAAGTTGGCACCCTCCTCTCATAACTTACACACCATGCCAATGGGAGGACTTTTGGAGCCGACAGATTTAACGTGCATTAGCCCCGGCTACACGGCGAGTCTTTAGCTGCCAAGGATCGAATCTGCGACGGAACGAATGCCGCCGGTCACGAATTCGAAACCATGACCACGAGGCTACCGCGGCCACGTAAATTACTTTGAGAGAAGAGGGAACAAAATGAATAAGTTTTAAAATCAATCAACTTTATAGAACTATCGCAAATTATACAGGATTTAATTACGATAACCCTTACCCAGTGGTTGTTTTGAAAAAAAAAAAAAAAAACATTGGTCTCTATCATACCATATCAATAATCACCAAATTTCCATTTTTTTATATTTTTTTTATTTATTTGTTAGCTTCGGATATCATCTTCAACAATTATTTCTCTGTATACGAGCTCGATATTATAACAAATGGAAATAATTGTTTCCCTTTCTTTTTTTTTTTTTTTCCTTTTTTACTACCTATTGAAAAAATTACCTGTATATCCATATATACTTTTAAGCATTTGACTCGCTTTGGATAGTTAATTCTGTATCTGTTACTGGCATCCTGAAATACATTTCAGTATTGATATATTTCTTGTATTTTGAGAATTCTTACTTTGTACTTACTTTAAAACTTAGTAGCAATGTTTCAGTGCGAAGCAATTCCATGGTCTTAAAAATTATCAATAGTTATATTGTCATACTTTGAAATAAAAAAAAAAAGTAATGTACAAATTGATGCAAATTCATAGTTGAATAAGTAATGCATGTTCAAACCATTGGCTCTGAATTTTTAAGATTATATTTTATTCAAATTATTTACCCATAAACAAGATGTAATAATCTAAAAAAACTAGAAAAATAAATGTTGAAAATCGTGATTTTAAGAAAGAATGGACAGAGGCATTTGTATTCATTCAAAAATTAGATAGATCTAACTTGTCTCGTTTGTATTGAAAATATCGTAAATAAGAAATCAAACAAATAGACATTTATGTACAAAACACAGCAAACTCACGATCAAACATCCGGCAGATTACGCAAACAAGAGAGCTGTTACAAAACTGCAGCATCAAAATCAGAAATCGAGTTCCATGTTAATAATTTCGGCTCATAGTTGTTCAAATGCAGTCAATTTTGTGAACTTTGTGGTCTCTCTGAAAATCGTGAAATAAGTAAACCCGCTCACAGGCCGTGATTACATCATAGACTGCGTTATGAAAACATTCAAGTAGTTCTTTTACGACTTCAAGAATAAAGCCGCAATCATGAAAACACAAAAGAAATACCTTCATCTGCGAAAAAGTGCAAGACAAGATTACCAAAATGTTTTCTTATGTAGTGGTTCAGTTCGAAGGCCTTTGTCTGTTTACATTCCAAATTATGATTTGACTGGTGGGTTTTTCATTATTTAATTAACATCAACATTATTCCTCGTGATTACGCTACACATACTGTACAAGGGAAAACAAAACATCGAATGCTTTCTTCCGACAGGACTATGAATGCATGACGGTCAAAATCTCATAGGCACCCCTTGCCATTTATAATGTTAAAGGAGTATCAATACATTTCATCTGATAAAAGTACACTAATTTACATTTTTTCAGGAAAAAGTTCGAATATATACAATAAATTAAATGCTAAGAAACATATATCTATACCAAAATTCCAATATAAATTGATAATATATTATATACCAAAATAATATCACAGACCTTTAAATTTCTTAAGAATAAATTAGTTAAAGTGGCCCTCTATAACATCCTCGAGCACTATGAATCTCAGACGAAGATTCTTACTCATGTCTACTCTTATAAGCTTCCTCTATAATTCCAAGGAACCACGATAATTTTAATTACTTCGACTCCTACAACTATACAACCCTACTACTTCACCCAGTTCACGATTCCTTTCAGCTGAGGGATTTAAAATTAAGTGTAGTCTGTAATTCGAGAGGCGATAATTCGCCTCCCACCTTTCCGAAATTTATTTCAACAGGTCTAGTTAGTTTTTTCTGGTTAGTTGGTGAATTACCGAAACGGTTGGTGAAATGTACATGATAACAAATACTTTCATGTTCTAGAATAAGAAAAGTACCTCTTTCACTGCATTATTGAGGCATGTAAGAGGTGTTTGAGTTAAAAGAAATTCAATAACCAAAATAATGGTCACCAAACTAAGAGCTCTTCTTCAAAGCTAAGAAGTTTTTCAGAAAATCTCTTTTAAAGGTTTTTGAACTCTTTTCAGAAAACTTTATAGAATCCTCCCCATCAAGGCGAGCAAGGAGCAATTTATTACCAAATTATGCTATTAATTGATACAAAATCTTCCAATCTCTTAATATTTGCACAATCTATTAGAATACCATTAGTGGCTTTGAAGCTGTTAGCCCTGTCGGAAATGCTAATCTTTCCTCTTCTAGCCAAATCTCTCCTCAATGGCAAAATAAAACTCTTAATTGATGTACATGTGATTAGTTCAATATAGTTACATTCTAGTCACATTCTAAGTTAACAATGCTTTCTAAGCACTTTAAGGCCTATTCTTTTCTGGTTTTATCAAAACTGTACTTTTAAAATCTGCACCAGTTATAGTAAATGGAGGATTTTCATTGATCCTGTTGACTTTCAGAATACATAGCTATTTTAATGCCCTTTTACTAACTTTATTTATTTATTCCATTTCAGGTGCGATATACCGAAGAAGGAAGAGAGTCCAGAAAGTGGAAGCAATAAAGGTCCGGACATTATTCCTTTGTCTATAGATCCAGATGGTAAGTTATACACCATCTTATTTATACTGTGTATTATGGTTGCTAGGGCAAAATGTATCAAAATCATCAAAAGTTATTAAAAAGTTTATTTTACATTTCTTCTTTCTTTGCATACTTGTTTTGAGTGTGAGTAATAGGAATTTAATCTAAACTATCAAATTGCGCTTAAGCATAAGTAAACCTTCAGTGGATGTATAAAGATTGTCCGGAAAGTTGGAGTAAGCATTTCTTAAAAATTGATAAAGTAATACATTTTTAAAGAAATTTACAAATTTATATACGTACATCAAAAACTATTTTTCGAAGCTTTACAATCGAGTGATGTGAGGAGAGAGGTAAATTTTCGTATGTTTTTGTCAAAAAAAAAATTCTCTAATTTACTCTGATTGTTTAATTGCACTCTGAGCCATATCAGCAGACCTTTGTCACTCTTCAGCGACTTCAGATAAGGTGAAAAGATGAAAGTCTGAAGGAGTCAAATTAGGCCAGTGAAGATGTTCCAGCTGAATGTGTCAAATATTTGATTCGAGGAGTAGGCGCTGTGGTGTCCTGCGTTGTTGTGCAATGAACAATATTTTTATTCACTTCTCTTTCTTTTGTTTTGTTTGCCCCCAGTAATTTTTTGGGTTTCGTTGTACCACTCAACATTCAGTGCTTTCCCTTGGTGAAAACATTCAATGAAAGGACTCCACTATAAATGAAAACCTCAATTTTCCGAACCGAAACAATGATTTTGAAATGTTTTCTGCCAGTTTTGCAATCACGAAACTATTTGTATTCGTTAGTATAGCTCATGACACCGTTCTTTTATAAATAGTTTTTATTTCATTAAGAGTCTGGAAAAGTGCTTTCCCCTTCGCTAGAAGAAACCGGAACACGCTTCTCAACTCGCATCTGGCAAGATTCGAAATCCAGGTCCTCATTTCAACACGGAAATACAGCAATAATTTTTAGCGTACTCAGACAAACAAGAGCACATTCTACTCCCCAGACTTTAATCTTGATCACTGAACATCCAGTGGTGCTGAAAAAAATTCAATTTAAGCGTTCAGGGTCTTTATATTCTTACTTTCTTGGCACACCTCTTAAAAAAGTATAAACTCAAAACTCTTCAGATTCGCAAGATGAAAGATTCAAATTCTGTGCATATAAAGCACATAAATTGATTTCTTGCTTGAAGAGTCCGTTTTCATTGAGTAGAGAAAGTTTAGTGGCTTGCCGAAACGGATGCAGTAGGGTAGAAAGTTCTTTTCTGTTCAATAAGAAGTCGCAGTCACTTCAAATCATTACCACTTAACTCTAGATATCACTCCAAATCATTACCACTTAACAGTAATATAAATTTAAAAATAAAAGCTGTTCCTAAAATAGGTATTTTTTATTGCCGAAATATAAGAAAATTGCATTTATAAACAAAATGTGAGTAAAAAAAATCATATATTGGTCCTAAATTAAACATCTGTGTAAAATTATTAAAATTATCGTTACTCCTTCTTTATTATATTTTTGTCATTCAAGCTTGTATGAATTGCAAACTTTTTTCCTATAACTTGGCATTTCATATGTACTACAGTTCTTGAAATGCCTAGATACAAGATATTTCAGTTCGGTATGATAACTATATTTAAAGGTAGAGTAAAATGCAAAGCTGTTTTCCAAGAAAATTGGAACTTTTTCGAAATCATCATTCAAAATATCATCATCCGATGATCTGTGAAAATTAGAAGAGTTTCTGGATTCCTAGCTGCTGTGATCAGAGCTTCCATAGACACTGCATACTCAATTGAAAGCACTTGTCTCACGAATCAAAGCACCAAAAAGAGATTGTTTTACGGCCCGCACACACACCACAAACGGGCAAATCCCACTTATGAAAACAAATAAAATAATCTAAGTAATTAATATGTCCAATGGGATGGACTTCGCATCAATCAGGTTGGACTGGATTGTACAAAAGAGATTATACAGAGGGATCAAAATAATCATCAGGTTGAAATGTATTGCATTTAAAAAAAAAAAGTATTACTAGTATGAAAATGGGCAATACTGAAAAAAAAGAGAAAATATTCAATTTTGCTTTCAGATAGTTTCAAATGTTTTGTTTATTTTCGTATCGTTAAATGGAAGAAACATATGCTATAGTCCTTTCTCCACTGAGAAGTTGGATCATGCCATTGCCCATGCTCAAACTGAACACGGCGTGGTTTCAAAAGTAGTGGGTAATTGTCCAAAAAGCTGGTTTGTAGAATACCCAGTTCACGACTACTGAGACGCTGTTACATCATTTTAGCACCGATGACTGTTTTGTAATCGCCCTGCGTTTCTTTGCTATGAGTTTAAGATATTACTCTTGAGTATTTGTTTACTTTAGATTATTCTTGTTTAATTATTAACAAGGAAATGGCTTGAGTTTGTAACTTATTGATGAATAAAAGAATTTTAAAAAAACACAGAATTGTATCACATGACTTTTAAGGATTTTAGATGTGGATTAATTAAGTTTTTGTTCGATGCGACAAAAGTTTAATTGATATTTAACTACTACAAACAAAATAATTGCTAATTAGACTCATTCAAATGCGGCTATTGGATGAAGAATTATATAAGAACTGATGCACACTCTCACACAGATTATTTTTCTTTACAAACTCGAGAATTTAAATTTCAGTCTCTGGAGTAGTCAAAGTTGATTGTTGTTCTTTTAATAGAATGAATTCTATTTCTTTTTTCTCTGTTTTATTTGCAGTATTTTTTACGGGTCAGGTAGCTGAAGATCCTTTGTTTGGACCGAGGGTGGATTCATCCTCTACAGAGTACGTTCACGAAAAGTATACCGACACTGTTTTATAGAAATAAATCATATCTTGACTGTGTGGGCCAGAAAGATGGTACTTATTCACGTTTTAGGTGAGTGAAATGTGTAGACTTAAAATGTGATTAATTAGCTTTAAATTACTTTTTTACTACAACTTAAAAAAATACGTTTAATTTAATGTAGTTGCCATTTGTAATTTTTCCATAGAATAGAAGGTTGATGGTACTTTTTAAATAATTTCGGCTTTTTGTTCCTCTCAATTATTGGTCATAATATTTTTTATTTATGTTTCTCAGCTTTTTTTTTTTTTTTTTGCAATTTAGTAATTGTTATTCTTGATATTAATATAATTCCTTTACTCCATGCTCTTTTGCATGCTAATTTTTAGTAATATTTTTTTTTTTTTTTGCTCTTCTTATATTCTTCCATTTTTGGTATTTACTAAATTTTTATAGCTGTGGAGATAGGATTCTATAAAATAATGTTTAACTCTTATCATGGAACCAAGGCTGTGGCAGTAAATTCATTTAAATAGTTGTCTTTATTTCGACATTTACTGATTTTCAAAAAATACTTTTCATGTTTTTGATATTGCATTTTCTGTTGCTTTTTCGTCATTTTCGATAACGTTATTTTTATAATGTAGTTATAATTAAAAACTTCATTATATAAAACAATACTTTATTAGAGCATGGTTAATAATTAATAGCAATATTTTATTCGAGCAAATCATTCAACTTAGCAATTACTTCGTGATTTAAATTGGTAAAAAATAAAAAAAAAATGGAATGAACAAAATAAACACATGCACAAAAGGATTCATTAAAAATAAGAAATATAACAAAACATCTATGAGTAGCAAAATCTAAATTAACTTATTTAAATTAAGTATTCATTTAAAATACAAATATTATTAAAAAGCAAGAAAAGAATTAAAATTAAATTCAGACAACAAAAACTGATACCATCTTTCAGTATACTTATAACAAATGTCTCTTATATATATATATATATATATATATATATATGTATGTGTATAAAACAATATTAAATTACATAACTTCACCAAAATTACTGAAATGAAAAATTAATGTAATTCAGGTATTTATTTTTAACTTGCTGTTGGAAGAGTATTACTAAATGCAAGAATACATGTTGATATTATTTAATATACCAAATTATATAATAATATTTATTATTATTATTATCACAAGTATATACGAAGGACTTCAATAAGTCAATAGATAGTCCTAGAGATGGCATCAGTAGCAGCAGACATCATCGAAAAGGTTTGTTTTTAGTATGTATCATAGCTTACTAGATAACTATTTGTCTCAGCTATTCCTAATTCGATATCAAGAAGCCTTTCTCACTTCAAAAATTCTTTATCGTAACTTTTCCAGCCGATGAGATCATCCTCATCTTCTTTCGAGCAACTTCACCAGAAACAACCCATTTCTTAAACAAGTTTTGGTTTGCTTCTGGTGTATAAAGGTGAATCCATTTATCATCGACGGTGACAACTCAACGCAAAATGACGTCAACAACTCGCCTCTTCAGCAATGAAATTTTGATTTGGGAGCAAATAAATTTCCAATCAAAATTCATATAAATATAATGAATATGTGTCTGTTGAATGAACTTGAAGAGAGGCAGCTAAATTGCTGTTGCTGGATCATCTGCCAGAAAAGAAAGATGTCAATCGCAATTACATTCGAAGAGGTCCTTTAAATAACAGTTTACGCATGAGGTCGCCAGTTTGTTTCGCTTTTCAATACGTGATTGATACTGAATAAGGAGCGCTTGAATCGTTTTAATTTGGTTAGAGTGCATTTCGTATTTCTTATTTGAAGTCACAATGACACTTACGATAGGCTTCATTGGTCAGACAACTTCGTGTACGAACTTTTTCAAGTAGTGAACGCATATCGTCAAGCATTAGTTTGCATCCAATACCATTTCTATGTGAAATCGTCTGCTTTTTATATTCCTTACATTTCCACCAGATTTATTCCAAAACACCATGAACAAGGGTAGTTGTACGATAAATCAATTGATACTCAAAACCCTGACGTTTGCGCGAATGAGGAGTTAGGAAAACAGACCTCGTCATATAAACATGATTCGGAATCACAAGTCTTAATATTTGTACTTTATGGACGTGTTTTAGACAGAAATTGTCAGCCCATTAAGAAAACGAAAGTTACCTTTTTAGCTGAGTGGTCTTGGCATCGAGTTCTAAGCCGGAGATGTTACAGGTTTCGTCCCTTTCAGGAGCTTCACTTATTTTGGTAAAGGCAGGTGTCACGATCCCGAAATGTCCAATGTATCTCAAAATTCTTTCAAATATAATTACTGCCTTTATTAAACACAGGTGACGCACCCCTGGGATATCCTAGGGATCTTTTTAAATTTTCATACCTTTCTCTTATTATCCAATTTTTACCTTTTATTTAATTTCTTCATCCAGATCACAAATACAAATATTTAGCACAACATAGATGGATTTGGATTTTGCTCCATAAACATTGACTTTCACTCACTCACTTGTCTTGTACAGCGATTGATCTCGTAGTATCTGGTAACAAAATGTGCACTAACTGGAAAAATATATGGTTTATTGCCATGCAATTTGACATATAGAAATATAATAATATGGAAAATAGGTGAATTAATCATCGAGATATAAGTTTTATCAAAATTGAACAAAACATAACGCATTTTATATGGGGAAAGATTCGTTTAATATGGAGTAGGGCCACAGTGTTTTGCTATAGAAGCCTCACAACGTGCCATCATACTATGAATTAGGATGTAGAGAAATACCTGCGGTAATAAATCCCAATCTTCTAAAAGGGCGGCTTTTATCAACTGGAGGATCCAGGGAAGGGGGGGGTACTGTCTTCTTAGATCCTCCCAATGGTTCTTTTTAGATAATCTCAAACATGATCTATAGGATTAAGATCCAGAGACTTTGTGGTCCAGTCCAAGCGGTAAATATCTTCATTCTTCAAAGAATTACCTTCATTCTTCCAAGAATCAGCAACAATGTGTGATGTGTGTGGTCTAGCAATATCATTCATAAAAAGAAAATTCGGGTCTGTAGCATCCAGGAAAAACCTCATTCCTATAGAGCTAAGTGGTAACACTACCCGCATCAAAAACGTACAGTGATGTACATCTGCTACTCCAGACAAGGATTCCTCTGTTTCCTAATTGGTCGATTTCCCCTTTTTTTCCATTGGAGAGATCCAAATGAAAACTCACCAAATATCATTCTATGTGTCATCATTTAAAAGAACATCCCTTATTCTTGGTATGTCTAAGAATGGTTTATTCGGCTTTCCAATAAACGTTTTCTTTTGTACGGCACACTCAGAGGGAGACACATCACTGCATACCAAGCTTAAAGGACCTCTTCTCTTCTTGGCGTCTGTATGCTGTTTGCCTAGAAATTCTTGTTTCATACGTAGCAATCACATGAGGTAAGGAGAAATCACTGTAGCCATTGTATGCCTATGTCGTCGTGTATTTAATTCCAATAGTTATCTTATCATCACTCTTGGGTAACCTTAGTTACAATATCACTTGTTTGGAATTAATTCCACAACTTGGATACCACTTTGGGTGCCACTTATAATCATCAAGCTTGTCAGCTTTCTGTTGAGACTGCTCATTTTCCAATCTACCCATAGCTCCCCATCTCTTTGAATCATCTAAATGACTCTGAGAACTCATTTTCATTGCAATCAATTAAACTTGTGTGTTTTGAAACAATATTCACAACACTACCGGGCGAAATTCCCAGACGCTTTAAGCGGTTGAATCCACATCGTGCCATGAAACTAATGTTAAACACCAACTGTTCTAAACAGATGCTAACACTGTGCTACCCATTTTCCAAAATATATATAATACAAATTTTAACAATTTAACTAGAAGCAGTTTTGAATTTTTGAGAAAAATGTGTTTCTGTGTGTGACCTTAATTTTGGCCACCAGTATAGATAGTCAGATAAGGTCAATAGAAACAAGTGGAATATTTAAGTAATGAAATATACTATGTATAAAATGGCTTTATTCCATTTTTGTAAGACAATGATGGAATATTGTACAACATGTTTAATTACACACGCGCTCTTCTTTCTTTCGTAGTAAGTTCGGGAAAGTCTCAACAAAGCAATCATTTTGGACCAAGCACCGGAGAGTACGCAAGTTTCCTTTCCTTCCGCCCAATACCTCTATTAGTTTCACTTGGCAAGGCTGGAAGCCGATGCAAAGTATTCATTCTGGATGTATCTCGTGTAAGTGTATATAAACCTAGTTCTATTAAAAAACTTCGTTCAGATGTTCTTAACAAACGACGACTCAATATGCAAATACAAAAAAATTATTTTCAAAAGATTTTTTTTTTATTTGAAAAACATTTTTTGGAAATGTATGAGAGAACAAGACTTTCTTCCTTAACCAAACACTTTGAAGGACCGACGAAAGAGGTGTTATAGGGAGAACCTTCCCTCAACCAGAGGTCGTTCATTTGGGGTGCGCAGATGGGGTTGGATAGGGTTGTCTTACAGACGAACCCTATCCAAAGACACGTTTAAGGTCCTTCTGACAGAGCGTTGGGGAGAAGGGAGACGCAAGAGTAGAGGAGCAGACTCAGTACGAGCGAAGGAAGACGAGAAGATAGCCCCTCACTCGGTCTGCTCGACCAATGAGATGGATGACCGAGGAAAAAACGTACGTTCCTCCGGACAGTGTTTAGCGTGATTCTGCAATTTGAAAAAGGGTTAATATTTCCTCGTTGTATTTATTCTGTATATCAAATTAATACGCAGGAAATTTAATTAACTATTTAAGAGTTGTGTAAAAATTTAAAGGCGGTAAATAATTTTCACATTTAGTAATTTTTAAATAATAATTTTAACTTAAAATGGCATTTTTTTACATTTTTAATTTATTAAGAGCAAATTTTAGTGTTTGTAGAAAATACCTTTAATAGTAAATGCCGTAATCAGTGCGGCAGAATTACTTATCCTCCTTCCCTGTTACCGAGTTTGAATGCAAATGACGTTATACCCAATAAGTGACTCAATACCTCTTTCTTATCTTATATTAGTATGTTAATTTGTTTTACCTCCTGTTGTAACCTTACCTTTGGTTTTTGAGACACGTTGATTTCTTACTAGAATGTCTTCTACTTACTAATAAATTAGTTGTGTACAAACACACATGAGTAAAATGAATAGGACGGAATTAGCATAATTTAAATAAATAAGTTGGAAGCAAAGTTTAATTGCAAGTTTTTTTTCTTCCATACAAAGTTGTTTAATTAGATAGTATTATTTTTCAACTGTATAAATATATTGAATAACATAAATCGTATACGGCACAAAGTCATTTTCATCCAATCACATATTACGGGCTTTCAGATCTCTCCTTCGTTTATCGTGATAAGATATTTTTTCAGAACATTCGTACTATAGGTTAGGAAAGTGCACTTATTTTTCAGAAATTAAATAAAAGTCCTTCTTCCATTAGACTATAAACGACGTGTACAGTGAATCAGCATGTACCACATAATCTCAAGAAGGGAAATAGTTACAATATAAATCAAGAAATACATCAAAAAATTCAGTAAGTATGAATCTTTTTTCATTCAGAATTACATACGAGAAAAAATTTGCACAAAAGCCACTTTTAAAAATTGAAAACCGATCTTAATTATAAATGAACTTAAAATTAATAAATTTTAAGAAAATAACGAACTTTAAGTCGCATAAATGATGCAAACTTAATGAAGAATGTTTTTATTCAGAAAAGTGTAAAACTAAAAAATAGAAACTAATTGGCTTATAAGTGATTTTTTTTCTAAGTAAAAAGTATCAACAAGCACATAGTAAAAGCGGAATATGAATTGCAAACATTTTAACAAGACATTAAGAAAACATTAAGAAATTAGAAGATAAAGTTGAAAATAAAATTCAAAAGAATCTCTTTGTATTACGTAGCTTTCAAAAGGTATGAATTATACTCGTAATGTAACAATGTTTGCTTGCGAAGAGAAAGTTCACAGTGAATTCAAAAATCTTGTTTTCGTATCTAGTTTATTTTCATTTGTAAAAAAAGAATCATTATAATAACATACACACTATAGCCAAGAAAGTGTTTTTTAAAAAAAATAACTAATGTCTTGTATTTACCATTACTGTCCAGAATCTAAATAAAATTTTATACGTAAGAAAAAAACTGGTAAGAAATAAAAAGTAAAGAAATGTATGAAATTTAGGTTTGGTACGAGAATGTTATTTTTAAAGTACACAGTAAGACTGATTGTACAAAAAGACTATTCAATTCACATATCCTATTCATAAGACATGCAAAATTTAGTTGGAAAAGTAATGTCGGGGAAAGTGACTTCATATTCAAAATCAAGCTGTATAAACAATTTCAGCAATTTTTTCGATGCACTTATTGTTGCTTAAAGAAATTATTTCTTAATCTAAAGGAACTTTTTTTGTATAAACCAAATCAATTTAATTGAACGAAACGCAAAATATGATCCATGTACAGTTTTTTTCCAAATCCTTTAATCAGAGTGAAAAGCATTGTTTTAAAATAAATAGTACAGGGGAATTTAATGTCTTTTTTTAAACGAAAAATAATTTAATTTAATTTATTCAAATTTTATAAAAATAACTACTCTGTATACTAAATAATATTCCTTCAAACGAAAAAAGTAAAGTTTTAAAATATACATTATAATTTTAATGTCAGAAAAGTAAATTTTCAAATTTCAAATAAATAATATTCAATTCAGAATTTTACGTATAAGAATAATACGATATAACTTGCTTCATTTTCCAGCAGTGTGAAAATGGTTATTTTAAGCTAAATATTCTATCAACTGCTACCAACTTTACATGTAACAGACTAAGAACTTAGAATATAATTTAATTTCTTTTAAATATTAAATAATTTAAACCTAATTTAATCAAATTATAATAATTCAATTCAATCAATTATTAAGTATTATTCAGTGAATGCTTGAACGCAACTAGTTCATTGGTACGTAGATAACATTCCAATAAGAAATCAACAAGTCTTAAAATTCAAAGATAAAACAGGGTATGGAGTTGCATTAGGAGGTAAGCAATTCAGTATGCTGAGATAGGATATGGAGATCTAGGATCCTTTAGCGGGTATGACGTCATTTCCGTCCAACTGGGATGGATGGAATTTGGAGGGCACTCCTGCCTTACCGATTACGGCACTTACTTCTACCGTCTGCCACTAAGTAAGCGTAGTTTTCTGTCGAATTTATAACCATCACTTTGGCCTCCAGAATACTCTCATTTCATTCAAAATTTCAGGGAAGGAATGCTCCTTATTTTGAACACGACACCACATAATTTCATTTATATATGAATCTGAGTGATTCCTTCCCCTCTAGAACGGTACTAGAATGGAAGCCTTTAATTTTAGCCTCCCCCACTCCATAATATCTTCACTCGTTTTCTAAATCAATGTATTTAAAATAGCACTCTTACTGAAGGAAAAAGTGTCGTTCCTCCAGGGTTATTCTAGCCCTTTCATTCGCCTTTGAGCATGTTTAAAACACAAATGTTTTTCGTCACTATTGTTTAAGTTGAATCTTTGTTAAGTTTGTTATTCTCTTGAATGCTTATGACAGCAGCTGTGTGATGCCTCATTTGCAACAATACGAGCTGTAATACGCGTTCTTCGAAAGGGTGAATTTTTAAAACAAAATTCAACTAAAATTGTATTGTAATATTTTTGTATAATTTTAATGAGGATCAAATGCACATACAAACGCGAATGAATAAATTTAAAAAAAAAAACTCCGTGAAACTACGGTGGCCGCGTTAGCCAAGTCGTCATGGACGCGGACCCGAAGCCGGTGGTTTTCGTCTAGTTGTGGATTCGAGCCTCGATGCCACTAAAGACCTACCGTGTAGCCGGGGTTGAATTATCTGTTGAATTACCTATCGTTAAATCTATTGAGGCTCAAAATCCTCCATTTGAAGTAGGGGGAAGTTAGAAGAGTTAGGTGTTAGCTCAGTTGTCATCCTTGTTACTTGACCGAGGTTCGAAATTGCGAAATCTGTCACCAATACCCCTCATATTGTTTCTAGTGCGATGTTAATAAAACCAATAATCAATCAAAAAATCTATGCAGAATAATGAATAGTACCAGGCATAGACCTTAATGCCATAGGATGTATTCGGAACTCATAGCGAAAGTAAAAAAAGCTAAACTTGTTCACTGGCTATGATCACACACACATACGATTAAAAATTTGTATAAGTTCCTCTAACTGATATTTCCCCCCATTCTTGCTTTGAAAGGGGGACAGATGTTCATTCTACATCATATAAATACTGTATGGTTTTGATCGATAGATTTCTAGATTATATGGCTTAGAAATGAAATAAAAATACTTAAAATTAGCTTATGCTACCGAATCAAATCCAGTCGTCTTAAAAAACTTGGATCTTCGAGATGATGCAAGAACTGTTATCTTTAGACATATCGTTCGAGAGCTAGTTTGCTAAGTATATAAACTCCTTTCGTTTTCTTAAGAAAGATTACAAATCATGAAAGGAATTTTTTTTAAAAAATTAATTTCAAGAATATAAAATAAAAAAAGGAAAGTTTTTATGTAAATCAAAATTAGCAAAATAGTAGACGAAAGGGTGACTAAATATGAAGCTGGGATTTAAATAAAACTCCGGCAGTCAGAATGCAAATATTACAGTTACTAGAACTCATTACAGCATATTATAGAATTGCGAAAAGGAATGGAAAACGTGATCTATGTTGTATTAGAATCTAAAAGAATTATTTCTAGATTTTTGAATTTATGAAATAAGGTAAAGTTGTTTTGAATAGAAAATTATCTACATAATAGATGGGAAAATTTTAAGCATTTTATTGAAAACATTGTTTAATACTGGGACGTGTTCAGTTGTTCTTCAGATATCATTAGTTAATTATTCCTTCGAAATAGAATCGTAATTCTATTGTAAGAACAAAAACAAAAGGAAAAAAAGTACCAATATATAAAAGTAATCTCCAAAAAAAATTCAATTTGCTTACAAAAAACAAACAAATGAATGAATATAACGATCTTGTAAAAACATTTAGATTCGTGAAAAGCAAAGACAGATCGTAATGCCATATAATGTAATATGCTCAGGGAAGACATTATCTGAGTTATTTTTCATTTCTAAAAAAGCCTCTTCAAGGAGCACATAACCAGTATCCACAAACTTTTTGTATTCTTACGCTACGCCGGAGATACCAACAAATACAGTTCATTTTAATTATATATACTAATCCCTAAAAATACCTTTACATACAGAAAATAATAATATTCTTTTATGATAAAAATAAAATACCAATGATATTCCAAAATTCTTAATAGAAGTAATTCATTTTTTCAGGAAATGTGTGTTAGACTAGCTCAAGTAGCATTATTTTTTTAAAGTGTTCAAATGGTTTATAATATGCAAATCAAGATCCTACGGTGACCAAGTGCTATGCGCAAAATGAGTATACGAGTGAATTTCTACAAAATTTCGTTTGATATCATGTGTAAGGATTCAAAATGGTTCGTTATTCTTCCGTAGTATCATTTGGAAGAATTTGTGCTGTAGCAAATTATTGACCGTTTAGGAGTCGTAAGCATATAAAAACTGTTTTTCAAGATCAATTTATAGCAATGACTGCCCTTCGAAGTCTACCACTCGGCAATTAAAGTCAGAACTTGCAGCCGCCACAGGAATCGTTGTTTCAGTTGTGTACAGAAGGCTTGCAAAAAAGGCACAAGAAAGCCAAGTGAATGTGCTTACTGTCTTCACAAAAAGAGAGGGTTTCCTTTAACTGATCCAATGAATAATGAAATGGAGTGAACGTCAATTGATCCATCTTCTCTTCACTGATGAGTCGCGGTTTAGTTTAATATCCGATTCTAAACGATTTTACACCTGGATGGAATTGGGAACACAAAATCTCCCATCGAGCATTATGAAAGTGACTATATTGGAAGTTCAGGTGTGATGGGATAGGGAGACTCTAAATGTTTTCGACCGAGAATTTGCTACTCGCCAGAGTCGAAACTTAGCGCAAGATTTTTCATAGGTGTGCCCGAATCTGTGCGTCTCCTCTTCTCATCAGTTCTGTTTTATGGTTGATAAAGCTTCTCTACTTCAAGCAAACCTCGTTAACGAATTCTTTGAAAGTAAAGGCATTGTAAAATACCATGACATGCAAAGTCTCCTTATTTGAATCCCATATACAACTTATTGAAATACTTTGGAACAGCAATTTCTCAAAGGTATCTTCTTCTTGAGATATAAATGACATGAACATAGCATTTCTAGAGGGGTTGAACTTGGTAAACAGTGGTTAACAATATCATTACGAGCATTAAATTATGTTGGGATGTATGAATACCAGTCAGGTATAATGGCGGTCCTTGTTACATTGATAAGGCATAATTTTTTCTGAGTTATTCTTTTTATTTGGAGCTCCTTGCTGATAAATTATTTCCATTTGTTTTGTATCACATTTAATGTCCTTAATTTTTATTTCTTTTGTGTTGTTTTCTATGTGTAGGGATGTTATGACGTTTTACACAGTCATAAAATAGTAGTCCTAATAGTAATATAGTTCATTGTATAGTTTTTGAATGTAAATAAATACATTTATTGGGAGTATTTCGTAGTAAATTAAGATATATGCTTAATTTCTCTTGTACCCACTTTCCCACAAAGCACGTACTTATTTTGCTTAGTGTTCGGTTGTAGGAGAATTACCTTCATGAGGAGACTATTATGCTCATGGGTCACTCGGCGTATTCATAGGACATGAGTCTGACTGAACAGTTTGAAATGCTCTATGAAGACGTATTACTGCAATTAATCCGCCTTTTAGTATTGAGTTGGATAGCTGTTGAGGTGACCTGGCTCAATTTTGCATCTAAACATACATTGTACTCGGATTTAAATGTTTGCAAAATTTTTAAAGTTTAATGATAAATGTTTTTTGCTAAATTTCATTACATTCCAACGCATAGAAATTTCACAATCACGATTTTTCATATTTTTTGTTTAATTTTTTTAATGCCATTCTATACATATTGTATAATGGTGTAGAAAGATTATGGTGGATGAAGGATCAGATTTCGATGGACACCAAGTTACTAATTTCTCTCTAGTGCATTAGAATCTGTCCCTAAGGATCATTCAATAAAATAATGAGTTCTGCTGAATCTTGAATTAAACAGATTCTAGAAGTTCTCAATTCGCGTAGTGACGAGATTTGTTAGGTGTCATTCTAATAGTACGATTACCAATAGCCAGTAGTCAAAAGTGAATGAAAAACATTTGTTGATTAAAAATGCTAAATTAATTGTTTCAATGGGTTTTCAGTATCTGTAAGATATCAATTTATTTGCATGATATAGTTACTATGGTGAAGTACTAAAGAAAGATACTATCAGAAGTCCCATCTATCATTTTCGCCAAATAAAAAAAATGTCACCAAACGTTGCGATATTCCATCAAAAACGGAAAGTTTCTTAAACGATGCGAAATAAAAAGAAAATAAATAGTTTTTTTTTCTATTTTATTATTCGCCATAATGGAGCGACGTGGCCTATTTCGCTATTTGCTACGTGTTTTTATCTTCTTAAACAAGAGTTCTGACAGCAGCAGCATTTCGTTAGCAGCTGTTTTCATTCAAGCATTTAAAAATTATCCACCACTATAAGTTTCTGAATCTGCAGACAGTGGGAAGAAACAACCGGTATAATAAAAAGCATTGGGGAACCGATAACCACCACTTAAATTCTTATTTAGATGAATTCCTGTGGCGACGGATTCACAGCGAAGAAGACTCATTCGTTGTTATCTAGAATAGTTGGCCACAGAAGCTCCAGTTTTCATGTCGATGGAAAGTTAGGCCAAATTTCAGGGTCGATAGGAATTAACATAAGTAGAAAAAATTTCTGTAGAAATGTATTTATTTGTTTTATCTTCTTTTTGCTTAGGATCATGATTTACTGTAAAGAAGACGAATGAAGTACTGGACGAATCGAGAAGTAAACACAAGTACGAATATACAATTTATTTATTATTATTATTTAATTGTAACTTTGTTTCAGTTCCCAAGTACATGTTAATATTAGAAATGGAATAGGAAAGGTATTTTAATGCAATTGTTAAGACAATTTTATTTGAGAAATAATTTCTCTTTCAATTTATTCCCGATTCCTTCAATTCCTACTAATTATAAACTTCATATCTTTCTTTATAATATATTTTTCAGTTGTAAGAAAAAATATCTCACTTTGCGTAAATTCATTAATAGGAATAAATATTCTCAAACGTTGTCTCAATGTACTGAACGCAAAAAATAAGACTCTTTGTAACTTTCGCAATTCTCGTTATACCTGGACAAAATTTTCATCGTTGTTCATGATTCAGTTGAAACTAAAATGTAACGTTAATTGATTTGTTAAATTAATTTAGCTTACGTAAATAATTTCTCACAATACCTTTTCCTTCACGGTAAGGAATGTTAATGTAAAATAAAATATTAAAAAAGGCCAATGTTCTAAATTTCATTCAAACCTGATCATTGGTTCCCGAAATATTATCCAGAAATCAAATTGTAGAAGGCTATAATAGTATATTGAGTATTTCATGTAAAATACTTTTTGCAAAACTTTTATCGTCTTTTTTAGTTATAATTTTTAAGTGATATTGCATTTTTATTGTAATAATATCATTAATTTACGAAATAGAGTGTAAAATAAATTTTAATTCTATGTTTTTTTTTCCCTTACGTTTTTCGTTTTTTTTAACTCCGCTGGTACGTGGGTAGATAGAAATTTTAAAGTAATGTACAGACTCTTGAAGAGAATCATATTTCATATAACTCTCTCGTTCGTTTCTTTGCTATTATTTCCTAAGTTATTGGATATATCTTCATAATTTGGATTTCAGAATTTTATTGAAGAGAAGTCGCAGGATCTAATTATTTTTTTTTATAATAAAACTGACTATTTGTCGTAATTGTATTTAATAATTCATTTTTTTTTTCAATATAATATTTTTAAAGTTTATATATTGGATTATTTGGTGTGAAAATGTTTGAAAATTTTTCCATAGACACTTTTATAGTAAAATGATTTAAGCATTTATTGAATATTAGAGGACATTTTACAGTGATACTTCTTAATTTCATTCTTTTTAGTTAATATCATGATGAAAATTAGCAATGCGAAAAAAAATGGCATTATGGTTTGGACACCCAATGGACTCCCAATCAGAAGGTATTTAAACTTTGTACAAGAAGACTAGATACCCGTTCTAACAATAACAATAATTCATTAAAAACATTTACAAGAAGTTTAAATGAAGGTAAACATATATCTTGTCAACTTGATTATCCAGCCCTATAATAAAGAGGAAGAAAGTTGGAAATGGAAGAGAGAACCAAGTAACTTCCTCGACGATTAATCTCTCCTTGCTTGTCTTCCAGTGCTACCTCAAATAGAAGTATGAGAAGGATTTAAGTTCGCTTCGACTTCAGTCGACTTCAGCTGACTTGCTTTGCGAAAATGACCAGATCATTCTCACAGAGGTAGAGTGACCACAAGCTTGAAAAATGAGCTATCACAAGTCGCCATAGTATTCCCCCTGCAGTCACTTAGACAGTGAATTCTGGAATCGGAATACATGACGGAAACATTTTCCATATCGAGTAAAGACATCAAGAGAAGACGAACAATTCTACATAAGTGACAGAAATTGGGAAAATAATTAAAAACATTATTTTTTTATGGTGTGTTTCAATTTTTGCAGACGTAAAATATGTATTTAATGTAATTTTTAAAATTATGTTACACATATCATCATACGAGGGAAGGCTACTTCACCTTATAGTATTATAATTATTCTGACTTTCACAATGTTGTATGTCGCTGGTTTTCAAATTAATAATGAAAGCCACTAGTAAATGCAGATTGATTACAAAATAATTATAGCATTTTTAAATGATGTAACTGCAAAAATATTAAACGCACTCTTCAGCTCTAATAGAAGGAACCTTGTAATTCTTTTCCCATATATTTTACTTTTCCGTATGAGCCACCAAGTTAAAGCAAACTCATTATTTTCTTGCAAGAATGTCTCAAAATGACAACGCATGAAGGTTAAGCGTTTTGTGCTTTAGAATACGTGAAGTATTTATCATTTGTTTCAATGCAGCGAGCATTCAATCGCTTAAATAAAAGTATTCTAATTTGGTTCCGTCAATTTAAAAACTAAGTGTAGAAGGTCTGTGATGAGGCCCGTGTAGACCAAATGGTTCACACGATAGAGTAGATAGAGACTGTTTTACTCTTAACCCGCACAAATCAACACTTCTTAGAGCTGGTTATCCTCTGCCAATTATTTCGAAGATCTTATGTTGGCGTCCAAAAACGCATTGCATTCAATACAACCTTCTACATAGATATGCTCAAATACCTTAGACAATCTTTGTGTAACCGAAGGAGAATATATAGAACATGTGAAATTATTAAAATCAAAATTGAAAAGTTTTCCCATGTTCATTTTCGTGTTGGTAATACTTTTTTAAAAATGTAGTAAATTTAAATCCGATGGCTATTTTGTAATCACCCTGTATTTTTATGCCCAAAAATTAAATAAAAACTTCTTATTTTCTTAGTTTTGGGAAATTTAGTATATCATTGCTTATTAAATCAGCTTAAGGTTTAAAATTGCATAAAACTCAGATTAATTAAAATATATCTTTTTTTTCTTTACAGATATTAAGAATTATAGTATGTGTTGAACGAAGGATTGAATTCACGAAGAGCTAATGTGAAAGCATGAGCTTCACATTGATGAATATAGTAAGAAAGTATAATTGGAAACATAAAAAAAGACATTTATTTATTTATTTTGTAAAAAATTGCAAATGCTATTCGAAATTGTTCCCATTTTTTCACAAGAATATTGTATCTCAAACAAAACATTTCTGTTACTTTATATTTAAAATTTGAAATTTATTATCGATACGGTAAATATTCTTAAAATTTTATTCATCATTACAAATTTCACTGATAAACTTAGAAAATGTAACATCATGAAAGAGTGGGTAAAACGTTATACAAATTGATACACAGACCAGACACATGTAAATAAGTTAATACAGTGATGAAAATGCGCAGGCTTCAGTAGGAAGTAGGACTATCTCTCGCAGCGACGCAAGCAACATCTCTAAAAGGTACAGAATCAATTAGCGAGCAAATAGGATCTTAATGCTATGGAAGCCTACATACACTTAACCATCCTCCATAGTTCGTCGTCTGATTGAAGTTGTGGTATATCGAGTAAACGAAGTCCAATATCGCAGATATGTTCTGTCGGTGAGGAATCCAGAGACATTGTAAGCCAAGAAAGCAACTGAACATGCTGCAAGGCTTGTTTATTAATGATTGTCGGGAGTGGTTGCGCGTTGATCTGTTAGAAAATGAAGCAGCTAAATGTCAGGTAGAATAACCGGCTGCAGAATTTCAATAACTTATCGGCGTGCGGTCAGTGTGCCTCTGATGTGAATCATCTGACACAATAGTAGGTCACCCTCCTATTGTAACATCAGGTGGCACCCCAAACCATTATACAGCAAGCAGAACGGAATACATCAATAATGGTCAGATTCCCTCTGTTTCTCCGAAGCCTTGAGACTTCTACCCGAGACTGAGCAGAAACGAGACTCATAGATTACAACTACATAATGCTATCAATCATCCAAATATCTCATTCTGATACCATCGTAATCTTAAATAAGCATCTTTGGCAATTTTCATACAGGGCAGCTTGTGTGCAAGTCGCTTTCAATTAATTGTCACGAAATCGTTTTCGCATATATTGACATATCCAAAGCTCCCTGCACCTTTCAGAGAATAATTAGAGTGGTTGATTTTCGGGCCTTCACTGCCTCTCTTCGGATGTGTCGATCCATACCTTCTGTACGTCTAGGTGTACTTGGTCTTTCAAGAAGACTCATATTTTCTGCTTTAATTTATCTGATTTGAGTTCTATGCACTATGGAGTTATCTGTGTGCTTTTCTGCTGAGATATGAAGATAAGACCAGCTAGCTGTGTGTAAAACTATAATTTGGCCTCTCTTAAAATTGTCCAATTATAAAACTACCTTCGGTATCATTGTACAGATATCTCTTATTCTAAAAGGTGATTTCAGGAACGTAGAATTTCTTGAAAATCTGGATTCCAAATGCAGTAGCGATAGTTGGTTCATCACCCGTTTCCTTATCACGCGATCAACTTGCATTTTTGAGCATTTTCATAATTTGTTTGGATGCTTATTCCCCAAAATGTTCATATTTATGCGATTGAATTGTCATGGTGTTGCATTTTCTATGTCGAACAGAGTTTATTTCAAATTATTCTCATTTGAATATTATGCATTTTACGTTTACATACTTATTAAAATAATATAACTGGTAAGATATTCTTCTAATATTTAAAAGCTCTTTATACTACTATTTCGGAATTTGCTCAAATTTAGATAGTGTGAAGAATATGATTTGAAACATTTCTGGAAATTTCTTTTGTGTCAGTTAATGGAGAAAAAAAAGGAAAGGTAACTCCAAATATAAAAGAAGAACGTCGAGTAAAAAATGTTCTAAATGCATATGTTAGTATCAAAGTAATAGAATCTCACAAAGCCGCTCAACTTATTTGTTTTTCCCAATGTAATGGTGCTTCGATAAATGTTATTCACATCACTTCAGAAGCGTAGGATACATGCCTTTCATACTGTTCCTGTTTTTGTTACTAACTTCACACGGGTGAAAGAATCCTGATGATGCTAAAATGAATTCGATACTGATTCATCGGTTCGCTTTGACTAGATCTCATCGGTCAGAAAAGTTGTGATGGGGATTTCTTGGAATGCTTAAGACATCATACTCATGGACTTCTTAGAAAAAGAGAAAAGCGATCACTGGATAATAGTTACAGTGATTTACCTAATTCCCATTTCCCATTCCGTACTCGGATGCTCTGAGAATCCCTCTTGTATGTTTGATATACTTTTCTGATAGACAAGATTTCGAAACAAAATTTCAATTTTTTTGTTCGTACAATATGTGAAACATCTGTGAAATGAAGTGGAGCAAAAAATAATATAAAATCAGCGAAGATATTTTCTCCATTTACATTGTGACTTTATATACCTAGAATCAAAATAAAAGATTCATAATGTATTTCTTTTTTAAAAAAAGTTATTCTTTAAAAAACACATAAGACAAAATCTCATTCTTTAATACAGTGACTCTCAAACATTTTGAATTAGGGGAACTTTAAGCTCTGGAATTTATTTTATGTGGTATGCTCTGCAACATAAGCTTTAAAGGAAAAATGACTAGGTTTAGTGATATCAAGGACGTAATAAAGAGAAGGACATTGCTCTCAAAAATTATTTCATTATAAAAGATGAAAAGAAAATGTATCATAGGCGCGGGGTTAGAAACGATTACTTCATAGAGTTACATTTTTAAAATTTTAATTAAAGGGATTGATGTAACATGTTACAATAATTAAATGTCAATTAAAATTACAATAACTTCTATCAAATAAATAAAGTAATTTTTGTAGCAATAAGGTAACTACAGAATTTGTCATTCACGTTTGCGATGAAAATACGAAAATCATTTTACTTTGTCATGATTTTTCTTTTGTGACAATTTTAACTGTACATTTATTTTTTTTTTCCATATGGCACTTGAAATGCCGTCATAGAGCACGAAAAGAAAACCTCGGTTTTAAGGAATGATTAACATTTCTGAATAATCTGTTCTTTTTATTTAGGTTAGTTTTACTCGCATGCTTAACTAACCTGAATAGCTTAGAGATACTTTATTTAAATAAATGTGTCTATTTTTTTTATTTTTAAAAACAAAAAAAGAAATATTAATAAAATTCAATTCATTTAAAAATTGGCTTAGAGATATCTTTGATTTTTATGTACTAAAACCTTTTAAAATAAAATAATAATAATAAATATCACTCTACAATGTGTTAAAAATTAATAATGTACAGTTTTTATTCATAAAAATTACTCATATCCGAGTAACGCTAATATTTTACAAAGTTGTACGTTGGTCTACCACAAACTTCTCCCAACACTTTCAGAAACAACGTCTCTATTGAGACATCACACAAGATGGTCTCGGTTTCAGCAGAGTGCTGATTGTCAAGTGGCTTATGGTCAACTTATTTCCTTTGAATCGTGTGATCAACTCCTGATGTCACTAAAGAGCCATGGTGTGTCGCAGTTCTGATACACGTAAAACATGTAAAGACTCAATATCCTTACATAGAAATCAAGGGGGTTGCCAGTTCAGGTCTGGTAGATAGTTAACTTGAACGCAGTTCAAAAAGACGAAATCCATCGCCATTAGCTCTCCTGTTGCTTTTTACAGTTGCTTCGTGTAGTTTACATAAAACAATTAATCAATCGAGCAGCTGGTTCGTCCCACTCTCTTTGGATTGAAATCTGGTCCCTAGCCACTTGAATCATTGGTTATCTATTTCTTTCACACTTGGAAATAAAAAAAAAATTACATAATATTCAATTATGTAAAGTTGTTCTCAAGATTCTCTCAAATTTTGTCGGATAAGAAAATCCTTCGACGAGATTTCACTCTCTTCCTGCCACTACAGGCAGAAAAAAATTACTACTTGCATATTTGGATTGCCTATGTACTTCGGTTCCAAAAATTCATTTATCTACTTATGAAAAATCATAGTAAGATAATTTTTGAACGCATTATTTAGAAATAACGCATAGAAATAATTGGTTGTGAAAAATCAACAAAAAATGATAGCTAAACATACCAAAAGATTAATAAAAATTAATATTTGATCTACACGGTTGAAAAAGAAATGAGAATCAAACTTTCCGAACACCTTACAATATGCATGTAATCCGTCCAATAACTTTGCCTTTAGGAACACAAGATCATTGTTACTTAAGAATTTAAAGAATCAAAATCTATTGATTATATACCCTTAAATAATCGATTACTTCTTACCATATGAGTAAATTAATTTCTGCTTCAATTTTAACTCTATTTTTTATTTGAGAATCATTACTAGGATCCTTTTCGGAGTTTTGAGCAGTACTCCCTCCTCATCGAAATGATTGTCCTATTTGCATATATTATTATTTCGAAACGTTTGTTCCTTTTAAAAACGTCTTTTTTTTCCAGCTCTATCACTAATTTCAAGGAGTGAGTATAAATTTTTAAATAAGACCACACAACCACACAATATATGTTAACAGCATGCTGTTTAAAATTATTTGAGCAACATTTTAAAATTATTCATTATTTTAAGGACGGAAGAATGAATTATCTGGTACAAGTAATGAATTTGGGGAGCAGAATTTCAGATCGAAGCCGTGCCTTCTTCATGTGTAGCCAGTTTGTAATTAATTCTCCCCCTTTCCAACAACCTGCTTAGTGCCTTCCATCATGATCTGCTACAAAGTCAAAAAGACCTCGTTTAATGTTTCAATATTTAATGCATTAAATGAACTATAAATAGCTTGAATAAGATGGTCTATGTAGGAGCATCTCGATATCCTGAAGCTTGTATGGCATTAAGCATTCATTAATCCAACGTGTTAAACTCAAAAGTTGAGATCGAAAGTTCAGATGTAATAAAGGCTGTTGGGAGGTTGACAGCACAACTGGATGTTTCCTCCATATTTAGATTTCTAAACGCTAACCACGGTGTCATTTGCAGTTTTGGACGGCACATCATATTTTTTACCAATAGTTTGCTATAATACCATGATTAGATGTTTCATATTTAAAGTTTCTCAACAGCTCCTGTACAGAATCACATTTCTTTCTTCTCATAACATTGCGTTTCTTCCCCTAGTTCTCTAAAAAAGAAGTAAAATAAATCAATATATGGTATCAAAATTATTTTTATTGAAATAAAAGGTAATCATTCTTCTTCCCATCCATCTCCTTAATCCAATAGGAATCGGTCGATAATTTCAATATGGAGAACGTACTATGCTTTGAAGTAATAAAAACTATGTTATTCAGTTTTATAAGTATTACTAGTTATTTAAGTGTACAGTTCGATTTTTTTTTCTACAAGCCATTTTGTTATTCTAAATTTATTTGTAATTTCCGTGCAAAATCGAATAACATTTTTGTGCTTTAAATTCTCCAAATCATAAGGAAGAAATATGCTTTCAGTTAAATTTAATAAAAATGTGTTTTCTCCACAAGCACGATTTTGATACTCTACAGCTACATACTTAGTTAGTTTTTTAAGTCCATTTTCTAACTACGATAGAAAAATAACACACCTAAATCTAATATATTTTGAAATATTCAAACGAAAAAATAAAACATTAACTATACAAAAAATAAAATTCCAGATAATTTTATGGGACTTCATTTTCATTACTTACTCGAATTCCATAATAAAATATGCATGTTGAATATATGATTGTTGTTTTTTTTTTTATATCTAGTAGTTTGTTAAATAAATTTCAGAATGTATATGAAGTACGTATATTGACTGTTGAATGTATTGGACGGTGTAAAATTACGCACAAACTTGTGGTAATAATATTTTCAATAGTTATTTTAATAAAATTTTTGTATTCATCTTGATTTTGTTTTGTTTTTTTCTTTCGATTTTCAAACAATAGTAAACTCACGGCCATCTTTTCAAGAAATTACTTGATACAAGAAATATGTTATTTAAGTTGATCTTTTCTCATCATATCGTAATTACAGCACGTTTACAAAAGAAATTCTAAATAAATATTAGAGCATACGAAAAAATTAGAGTTTTTTGTGTACACAATTATTCTATAACGTAATTGCTTCTTATGTATGGTATGAGACATAATCACTCAATAGCTGGTAGAGATAATATTTAACCAAATTTAATTTAGCTTTAGAATGATCAAAAATCAAATTGTTTTACGTGTCAAAGATTATCATGTCAAAGATTAGAATAAAGAATTTAACTTAAGGCTACACGGTACCCTTTTTCAAAAATTTTTTGGGAGACATTAATATTAAAAGTAACTTATGTATTGTTTTCATACTATATTATTAAACTGATTCTGAAAATAAAAAGTCAATTTAACTAGCCCTTATTTTAAAATTTAAAAAAATTTAAAAATTTTGAAGTTTTTTTAAACCCTTACAAAAAAAACAATTTTTGAAATTTTTTAATTATTTTGAGTGATTTATATTTCATACATTATTGCAAACAAAAGTTAGTATGGATTTGAAAATCTGTTCCCTTGTTGATTTTTAATAATTATTTTTCTAGCTAAACCTGGAAAAAACATGAAAATTTTTAAAATATTAACTTTAACATTTTTTAAAAAAATAACTAGGGATCCCAGACCTAAATCCATACTAAATTTTATAGAACGCATATATCTCAGTATGTATAAAAATTTTCAAGACTCTATCTTGAACAGAAAAAAAGCCTTAGGGAATAGAAAACACTTACATCTTCAAAAATAAAAGTCTGAGAAAAATGCATTTAAAGTTTTTAAAGGCATAAAACAAAAACTAACACTTGCAAAGATCTAAATTTTTAATATATTATTTAACTACTTATATGATATATGAAAACACTACTTTAATTAAATATTATGGCAAATATTTTTATTTATTCAAAATATGTTTTTGCAAAATATCGATATAGCATTTGTTACGATGACAGATTTTTCAGCTTAAAGTTAACATAATAATTTCACAAAAGTTTTGAAACCCAATACACTTATAAAAAATAATAATGATATAAATAAAAGTTTAAAAAAAGTTAAAAACTACCAGGTTTGTACATAGCATCTAATTTTTTCTGAATTTTAAGTCGACGCAATTTAACAAGTTTTATTTTTTTCTGTGCGACTTTAAAATTTGCAAATTTTCTTTTCTTTTTGAAATAGGTTCTCCCACAATCAGTAAAGTACACTAAATGTTCTGATGACAAACTTGTTACAAATTCAATTAGCATCCTGAAATGTTTTTAAAGCTTTTAATGTTCCATCATTAAATTCAGGTATTAGCACTCGACATGGCAATCAACACACGACTCCTAGATGCTGTATTTTCTTTGGAATATTTGTTCCATATCATCGAATGTAATGCTTCATTAGAATTGTGTGTCAAACCTCTGACACATGTGCTTAATAATTCAGTTGATGCTAATCGCTGATAAATAGGCAAGATTTTGGGCAAATATTCTTCGTTGATTGTTATTTTTACCCAATCTTTGTGAATACCTGATTTCTTTCCACGTGCTAATGTTGACTGGTAAAAACACCAAGAATCAAAGAGCAAGATTGTGTCCTGGAAGACAATACTCTCAGATCTTTCCCATAATTTCACAGCTGCATTTACTTCCATTGCACCATATGATCCGACATATGTTGTACTTCAAACATCTTGTGGTCTTTTTACGAAATACAAAATTCAGTACTGTCTTCTCCAAGCTCACATTTAGTCTGTTCACATTCTCCACACCGCTTTGACATTACTTCGTAGTCTATCAGTCAGCAAGTCGATAACATATCCTATTCCGATATTTGACGTTGACATATGTCCTCTTGTCAACCAGCTTCCATCATATGACTCTCCAATATCTTTATCATTTCTTGAGCCATACGCCTCAATGACATCTTTACGAATATCAAGCAACGGCTGATTTGACCCAACGAGATGTCCAATCAGAACTTTTGGCTTATAATGTCTTTTAAAAGTTTTACTAGACATTATATTTCAATTCATATGCATGCAGAATTTTTCCAACGCCGAGTAGCCAAGTCACAAACTTAATATACCTTGCACTAATCTCATATTTACATCAAATGGAACATTAAAAAATTGATGCTTGAAAACATTTGATATTTGATGTAATATAGCATCAATCAATTGTTATGAATATGTTTCACTTTAGGTTTGGTCACAATTAACACATACAACATTCCTTTTATATGCAAATCCATTTCTGTGACCATAGCAAAGTTTTAAAGATGCACTATGACAAATATTGCTTATATTATCTGTAAACAAATATTCAGTATCCACTATAATGTAATTTGAAACGTACTTTTATCAAATATCTTTTTTTTTTTTATGTATTCAAAACATTTGTGATCTGAAGTTTTGAGGCAGATTTTTAGAATTGTCATTTTCAGCAGTACCTCATCTGTTAGAAATGTTGCTTCTCTTCTCAAGCTGCGAAAGTTTTGTCCGTGGCATTTTCTCATCAAAAAAAAATTAACTTAAACAATTTAAAAAAAGCTTTTAAGTTATATAAATTATATGCAGAATAAATATTGGTATCGAGAAAGACCTTTTCTTGTGAATTTTAGCTAAGTAACTATAAGCACATCAAAAACTCAAAATATAAACAAACATAATCGATTTTAGTAGTGAAAGTTGAAGTTAATATCCACTTCTCTGCAAGTATCGATTTTATTTAAAAAAATATTAGTAATTAATTAAATTTAAGAATGGAAAAATGCTTTAAAATGAAACCGAAACTAACCACGCCCCCCTCAGCTGTCAAAAATAGTGACTGTCAATGCTCAGAAAACTTCAAATATCTTAAAAACTAATTGGTTAATAGATCTAAAATTTGGGGCCAAGCTTCCCAAATGTATGGGCTACAGGAAATTGCAAAAAAAAAAAATTCGATACATTTGTCATTTTTAGGGTACTGTATAGCCTTAAAATCAAAACTGGATCTTATTTCGTTACATTTCTGAAAACAAGATGGTTTTGGTAACTGAATGGTCCTGATCGGGACGTTGTGTCTAGTAATGTTTCAGTCGACCCATAATTTCGAGTCCTGATGCCATTTAAGACCCACTGACCCACCATGTAGTGAGACTGATGTAATTTAAATATGTCGAGGCTCAAAGCTCTTGCTTTGGTATGGTAGTTTGCAGAGTTGGTTCCTAGCTAGGGTATCGTTCACTTGACCGAGATTCATTATTTTGAAGTCACTTGCCAATAGCCCTCGTTTTGCTTCTATTTCCCCATTAATAAACAATAAATGAATTCTATAAACAGAATCTGATTCTTAGAAGACTTCTAAATATTTTCTTGCATCTTTATGGTGCGCTCCTCTTTACTTCCTACATATTCACTTATCGCTGATCTCTCTAATACATCCAGTCTGTACCTGAGAGTTTCTTATTCATGACACTCCTTATTAGTAATAATAATTTACATAAATCACTTTTCTCACAAATCAAACAACTTTATAAAGTAGTCCAAAATGTTAGTTTAAAGGCTTCAGAACCCAATTAAAAAATTTTTAAAGTAAGCAGAAATTCAAGGAATATAAAAAAAAAATGTGAGAGCTTCATACAAATTCAAAATGTTTCATGTTTATAAGAAGATAAGATATAAATTAAAGTATTTAATCACCATAAAGAGGTAACTGAATATTTTAATTGTTTTAGTTAAATGCCTCAAGGCCATGAAATTCAAGTCAAATCAGTTGGACTTCTAATTTCACTAAAGTTCTATTGTTCAGTCTATTATGTGTTAAATAGATTTCAGTCTTAACTTGGTGTAGTGATGCACACAGAAGGGGGGGGAAAGTTCAATGTTGTTACATTCCTTGATGAGATATGTCGCTGATGTTCCTCGTTCCCTCCAAATAATAGGAAATGCGAAATGATAGAAGGCATTCGTTTTGTTTTTAGCTTCAGAGCAGTGTTAAATCAAATCGATGGATACTGCGAAATTTGGCTTAGCATTTCATTTGAATTGGCCCACTGGCGACTCTTTTAGCAGTTTGAAGCACATCAATAACAGATCCGTTTCAAATATTAAGTATAGATGTCATGTTTTGTGTAAGTACTTTTAAGTGTTATTTCTACGTTCTGGAAAAGACGCGTTGGTAACGGCAACGGCTAAAGTTACGAGGTTCCTATTTAAAAATATTAAACTTACCCTCTCATCATAGTTTATAAATTTAAAGAGCATAATTAGTTAAAGTTTTATCGTAATTTAAGTTGCTATCATAATTAGGATCAAGCCAACAAGCACCTGGGCGTTCGGCAAAGTGAGGAACTGCCGAAACTAGTTGGAAATTAAAGTTACGAGAGCGCGAACTGCTATTGGATGCCGTAGCAAGGGAAGCTAAGAAGCATACATAGCGGTGGGCGGGGCCTAGGTTAGGGGCGGGACTTCAGTTCGAAGACGAAAAACGGCTTCGAGAAAGCTGTTGTCCGTGGGATTTTGAGAGGTTATAAAAAGAAAAATTAAACTATTAAATTAAAATGAAATAAAAAGAAGTGCCGTACCGATACCAATTTAGAGAAAAATATTGCTATTTAAAATTTTGGGATATTTTAAACCCGAGGAGATTGAGTGTAAAAACCAGATTTAATTCGAATTTCGACAGTGCACCACTAGCGATGCCTGGTGGCTGTAATAGTCTCTATCTTAGGAAAATGCATTTTAAATAGTAAAAGTGTCTTAATTTTTAAGATTGCGAAATTTTTGAAATTTTGAAAATGATCGACAGTGTTACACGAGGTCCAATTTGACCATGGGATATTACCACTTATCCATGTGAAGTCCTAAAAATTAAAAATTAAAGGATTTCACCAATGAATTGCTTCAATGCGCTCGTAGTCTTTTTAGGACAGGAAAATGAATGTAGTTGTGTCCGAGCACCGCTCTAGATACTTTTTGCGATGATGCAATACGCGGGAAGCTGTAGAAGCGATTCATAAGGTATCTGAGGGATCCTGTTAAAGAAATTTAGAGATTGTTTTTTAATGAACTCTAAAATTGGTTCAATTTTAAGATCTTTATGTACGACTTCGTTCCGGACAAACCAGGGAGCATTTATCATTTTCCTAAGGTGGATGTTTTGAATGACGTGCAGTCGTTTCAGATGGGTGGTTGCAGCAGATGCCCAAATAGGCGACGCGTACAACACGATCGGTCTTAGGATCAACTTGTAGAGCAAAATTTTGTGCCTGATTGCCAGCTTGCTCTTACGAGAAATAAGCGAGTGAGCAATCTGCTCATTCCGATAACCTTTTGATGGGCTTTTCGGATATGGTAGGCAAATGATAATTTAGCGTCTAAAACCAACCCTATGTACTTGTATTCAGTAACCCAGGGGACGGGTTGATCAAAAATGGTGACAGCTGGCAAATTGCCAAGCACCGTTGTTTCGTAAAGAGGAGGCAAGCGCTTTTGGATGCATTAACTTTAATGAACCAGAGCTGTAAACGAGATATGTACCTCTGCAATCTTTCAATAATTTTCCGATTGCAGATGTCTTGGGACATAATGGTAGTGTCATCTGCGTACATCGCTAAATGGATGTTGGAAGTCTTAGGGATGTCATTTATGTACAAAGAAAAAATTCTTGGACTTAAAATCGATCCCTGGGGAACACCACTTAGGATTGGGTGGGGGGAAGGATACTGCGTTTTCGACTCGAACCCGAAAACTCGGAGAGTCAAGGAACGAGTGTAAAATTTTGATTTTTTATGTTGGTCCGAAATTCCAAGTCGCATCATCTTGGAAATGAGCCCATCGTGCCAAATCTTATCAAAAGCTTTGGCAATATCGATAAAAAGCATACCCGTGGCCTTGTTATTGGAAAAGTCGTGCTGGACCGTCTCAGTAACTCTAAGTAATTGTGTTACTGTAGAGAACTTGGGAATAAAACTATGCTGCTCCGGAATAACAATATTCCTGGAATTGCAAAACTGGTCCAGGCGATTCAAAATAACACATTCATATGCTTTGCTCAGCGAGCTGAGTAACGATATGGGGCGATAGTTTGGAGGTTTAGTATAATCCGAATCAGATTTGAGAATGAGAACCACCATGGCGATCTTCCAAGCCTTAGGGAAGTAGCAGTTCTCCATAAGAAAATTGAAGAGCAGCGTAAACAAGAAAATAAATTTCAGGGGGAGGTTTTTAAGAATGCAGTTTGAAGTTAAGTCCAATCCCGGTGCCTTTTTAATTTTGGTTTTCTGTATAAAGTCCAAAATTTCACTAGCCTGGACTGGTTCCAGGTCTAGGCATGTAGGGGAATCCAAAAATCTTTGGACTTTAAGTTTTGTATGTCCTGAGAATCTAGGATTCTCGTCTTCATTTGGTTCGAATTGTTTTTGAAGGCTATCAGCTATAACTTCCGCCTTTTCAATAGGAGCTACAGCAACACTACCTAGGGCGCCTTTCAGGGGCGCAATGGGGTGGAAAGGCTTATTGAGTCGGGAGGTCTCCCTCCAAAGGGTGTTTGTATCAGACGAGAGGCCTTCAATGTGTTTTTTCCATCTGGATTGGGAATAGTGTTGAATATCTCGTTTGATCTCATAACTGAGTGCACGGAGTTAAGATTTTAGTGACGGTTTCATACATCTTTGCCAGACTCTCCGTACATAATTTTTGTGACGAATTTTATTTCTGATCTCTATGAGCAGTCTCAGAGGAGGAGGTTTAAATTTTGGTTTTGAGGCCGTCACAAGTGCCTCCGAGATAATTGCACCAATTTTGACATTTTGATCATTTTTGTCATTGAGATTTTTCAATATCTTCATTGTTGGAGGAGTCAGGAATGGAGAGTGGTTTTGAATTTAAAATAAATTTAAAATTCTCCCAATTGATAGAGAGCTGCTTTGGTAATTTTAAAAATGCAGTTTGTATTAAGAGTCAAAATGACCGGTAAGTGATCTGAACTCAGATCATGAATGACTCTTATATCATAGTTAAAGAGAATATTTTTGAAGATTGCAAGATCAATAATAGAATCCCTAGCCCCCGGCTGGGATCTAGGGTTTATGTGCGTGGGGGTGTACGGTGCAACAACCCTAACACCTGGAGTTCTGCTTATAACCTTTTTGAGTTTTAGGCCAAAAGTGTTTGATCTTGAATCATGCCAGTCTTTATGACACGCGTTCATATTTCCAGCAAAGATAACGTTTTGTCCTGAATTGAGAAGTTTAGTGAATTCCTCCTCTGGAAAATGACATCTATTTAATGGGGTCCTGCGAATATAAGCAGAAATTATTCGCAGTGGTGGATAATTATTAATTTTGATTTCGATAGCTGTTGCATCAATATACTGTAACCTCGGCAAGAGGACTCTGCAATGTTCATTATTGTTTTTACAGTATAAAGCGGTGCCTCCGTCGATACGAGGAGTTAAAGTAATTCTATCATCTTTGTAAAGACGATAGTTGGCGATCTTGGGTTCGTGCCCCGGTTGGAACTTTGTTTCTTGAACCAAAAACAGATCAAAATTATGCTCTGTGACAAATTCTCTGACTTCGTCAATCTTGGAACGCAGACCATTTGCGTTCCAGAACCCAAGAGAAATGTCGTGCACGTCTCTATTGAATTTTAATGTTGAGGAAGAGCGCGTAAACGCGCCCGTATTTAAGTGCGACATAGGCCTCAAAGATGATGCAAGCCTTGTCGTTGGCCGCAGTGACCTGGCGGAGGGCAGGGAGACACTCCCTAAACGCCCGAGCAAATAATTGCTCGTCAACATTTGCGTCACTTGCAATGGAAATCACAGAGCGGAAAATTTCTCCGAAATTTCCATTGCTGGGAGGAGCTGTAGGATTTGGAATAGGGGCAACATGCTCCCTAACTTGTCCGGTCAGAATTTGGGAATGAGAAATGCCAGGGGTGGCCTGTCAATAATTTTCTAGAGGACGCTGGTTCTTGGTTGAATTATTAATTTTGACTTTAGGGACAGGGTTTTTAGAATTTTTAGTGTTGTTAATTTTTTGATTTTTATTTATATTTTTTGGGCTGGAATTTTTGCCCTTAGGGAAACGGGGGCATTGGCGCCAATTCGCCGCATGGTCTCCACCGCAATTAGCACACCGCAAGGGTGTGTCGAAGTTGTTTAGGCAGTCTCTGGCTCTGTGAGAACCTGTACACTTGACACATTTAATGGGGGGGGGGCAAACCTCAGAAGAATGGAAAAACCCCTAACACCTCAGCATTGAGAGGGGTGCTTGTTACCCCGATAGTTCTCAATGCTGATAACTGTACCGAACATGTCGATGTAATTATGGATTTGTTCAGCGTTGAGATTGTTCAAAATTTGAAAATAAATAAGTGAAATAGGAGCCTTGGATTGGAATTTGGTGAGTCGAGAAATTTTGTGCACGTGAAATCCTGCACTTTCGATTTCCTGTTTTACCTCCTCGAGATCGGTTGAGGACGGAAGTCCACGAAGATTTAACTTCAAGGGCCGATCTGCTCTAAGCATGTAGCTTTTGAGCTCGACACCTTCGGTGTGAAGGAAATTGGCGAGTTTTCTGTATTCATTTATTGATTTACAGTTAGTCTAAGAAAGCGGCCGCTCAGTTTGCTACAGAGCGAAGGCGCTTCTAATCTCGCAAAAGAGAGGAGTTGCCTCCAATCTCCCTTGTGAGTGATAAAAAACGGAGGAATTTTAGGCCTATTGATGGGTGTGGTGGAGTTAGCTGGTTCCCCAGCGTCCTCTTCCTCACTACTATCAGAAATATGCTCATCTCCTTTGGAATTTTTAGATTTATTTGGTTCGTCTGGACCGCAATCAAAGAGACAACAGAATTAGACTTATCCTTTACGGTAAGATGTTTGGCAGGAGCCGAGAAGTCATCTTCGTCGGCAGATCGCTTCTTTCTGCTGGTTTTCTTGTTGGCTCCGCCCTTTTTTGGCGAGTTGGTCCTAATTGGAGAGTTGGGCTTGGCTCCTCCCACTTCCGTTGGTTTAGCTCCGCCCACTTCCGGAGAATTCTGAGAAACATGGCCGCCATTGATTTTCGCCATTTTCTTCGATTTCTTAGCATCTTTTTTCTTCTCAGCTTCAATATTTTTTTCTAAACTAGCAGAAGTGGCCGGAAGTTTGAATAATGGCACTTGGACCTCGTTCTTGACGTCCGTCAGTTGGGCATAAGCTATGCCCAACTCGGCGTGCGCCTTCGAGAAGTTGGTCGGGTTCTGGTAGGAAGCTGCACTAAGACACTTTGCCCACAAAGCGTACTGATCTCTCAACTGGATCAATTTTCGCATCCCTTCATCATTTTCGACGAAGAACTTGTTTATATCATCTGGAGTAGCTTCGGGATCGAGGCGAACAATAGTAATTTCTTCGTTCATTGGAGTTTCTTCAGTGTTCTTACCTTCCGTGGAATTCGACGGAGGCGGAGTTAATTCTTTCGCTTCTACTTCGCTAACTTCCATGGACGAAGCCATGACTGCACGTCAAGAGGAAAACTCTTCGTACGTCGCAAATACCTTTAACACCGATGGTGAAAAACGGAAAAAATCGCAATTTCAAAATAAGCTCTGCAAACGGACGTCTGCACAGGTCAGAGTCAGGAACCGGAATCCAAGACGCGTCAGATTTCACTGTTCTGTAATTAGTATTTTTTTCGTAATTTGTATTTATTCATTAAAGCCTGCGCACTTAAAAATGTTTTGTCAGCGTGTTAGATTCTGCAGTTATCTTAGTTATTCCGGTTAATTGTGGAACAACTTAGGATTCAATGTACATACCAAGAAGTTTATTTCTGTAGGATGGAACTAGAATCTCATCCAAACCAATTGATGTCAATTGGAATTTCATTTCGAGTTATTGAATTTCAGTAAGCTCTTAATATTAAAATGATGAATCATAATGTTTTCCAATTTTGAGGATTTTAATTTCATCACTTGGTATTTTGATAGTGAAATATTTTTTTTTAAAAAAATACTTTTGACAATTGCTTTGTCAATACATATTATATTGGGATATGATGAATTATATTCTAATTGTTGTGACTTATCATTGAAACTTTTTTTTATTACTGACTTAATTTCATATCTTTTGGTACAATTCATGTTGGAATATTAATTTGAATTTACTTGAACCTAAGGTGCCTAATATTAATTTTGTAATTTTGTTATTGTGCTATTTTAATTGAATTCTAATACCTAGAGAAATTTTTGTTTACATCAAAGCTATTTAAGCAATTTCTCAAATGCTAATATTGTTTTTAGATTTCTTTTTTAATAATTGTTGTTATGCTACTTGTGCACAATGTTATGTTCAAGTCTTAAATCAATTTTTGATTATTAATCCTAATGTTTTGTAGTCGCTGTACGAATATTTTGTAACTCCATGCACTAAGGTAAACTGAAAGCAACTAGAGCTCAATATGAGGAACAAAAAATTAAAAGAAATTTAAATATTAAAAGTGGTATCCTCAGTCAACATGAAGTATACATGGTGCAAATTAGAAAACAAATAATAATGAATAGTTTGTTAAGTCTTACTAATCTCTCTTCGGAGAACTTCTATTCAAGTTCAGTTTCAAGTGCTATTTTTGGAGGATTCCAATAGTTACCTGTTTTCTCGTCTACTTCTCTTCTTCAAATTCATGCCATTCGTTTGTTGGACGAGAGTGATACAGTGTATGGCTCCCACAATCATAAAACCAATAAACCTTAATCATAAATTGCGCCTTTTGGACACTTTGAATTCCCACATGAAACACCCGTGAGTGACATAGCACATTTAATATTCAGAAGTGTGAATTACATTTTCAGTAGGAAAAGGCTCTTTCTACTTCAGGTGTCACACTTAAAGAAGAGATTTGTCAGAATTTTGGCACAACAACACACCAAACTAACACGACACTCTCATACAACACTCTCACTTTTACTTTTAAGTACACTACTTTACTTCATACTTTTTAAGTTATGTACACGAATTAAACTTCAACGAAGGGACACCTACATAACTTTCAACTAAGAAGGCAAAAATATAAAAAAATTAAAAACAAAAATATTAAAATGGGTTTCCGCAGAAATACGTTTCTTTTACACAAATTAATCGGCAAGTGAAAAAAAATCTTGATCACGTAATCAAATGCTGCCGTTTACGTTGTTTACTCCAAACCATGAATAACAAAGAACCGATCAATCAGAGGGTTTAATTCTCTTTTGGTACATATAGCAATTATATTCCGAATAACATCATGTTTGTGTAAAAATATATCACTTTCAGGTAGGAAGACGACTAAATAAATGATTTTTGGAATAATGAAATATTAATTTTTTTTCGCTTGAATATAGTTTTTCATTGAAACTTATCGGCAGGTGAAGAAGAAATTGATCACTTAACCTACTGCTGCCGGTTATAGGTGTTTACGCTTCCTAACATGAATAACGAAAAACCAAACAATCAGAGGGCTTTACATCCTCTAGACAATGCTTTGGAGCTCTCCAATCTAATACTCTATTCGAACGAAACAAGGAATAGTTTTTAATTACTTTTATTGTGTTCGATGACCACCTAATTGTCCCACGTGATAGCTTTAATCAGCAGATAGCTCTTTAGAATCAATTCTGCTTCAACACTGAATAGAAATTCCATGCAAAGAAAGTCTTTGCTCGCTGAAATTCTTTTCATTATATTCACTATTATTACGGCTATCGTAAGAAATCCCTATAAAATAACTTCATCCCAAAAAAGAAAGACTTAAAACATGCAGGCAAAGAGAAAAAACACATTTCAAAGGATGAGTTTTTAAAAATAATATTGCATAATTATCCTCAAGTATTTTCTGATGTTCAAATACCATATTATTGTCAGACACAGTTACAGTGAAGATATTCAAAGTTAGAAACAAGCAAAAGAAATATTTTTAGAGCGAGACTAGATGAAAAATTCTTTCAACAAGAGTTAATTTCACAAGGAAAAAAATTCGATTTTTATTCGTAAAATTCATTCATGTCGAGACAATCATTTGTAAGAAAGGATTTGAAATTTTCATACATAGAGCTTAGGTAAATATTTATACATAAAATATTTTTAAAGTATTTTTAAGAAAATGATTAACATATATACTGCGGAAGATTCAATTTTTTGGAAATTCAATTATGTTGGGATGTATGAATACCAGTCAGGTATAATGGCGGTCCTTGTTACATTGATAAGGCATAATTTTTTCTGAGTTATTCTTTTTATTTGGAGCTCCTTGCTGATAAATTATTTCCATTTGTTTTGTATCACATTTAACCCCTTACCTGCCGAGGAAAACTAACGAGATGCGCTCCCCAGTGCCACCGTTTTTCATACAGGCGAGCGTAGTTATGCGGTGTATTGGAGGGAAAAAAGAGGTGCGTTTTGCAACATAAAACCTTTTTACTTTCACAGAAAAAAGAAAATGAAAAAAAATATATATACAAAATTTAAAGTATAAAATAACAGTGTAATCAAACAGATGTTATAACTTATCTGCTATGTGATATTTTTTAAAACAAGGTTGAACACATAAACCAACATCACATTCATTGCATTGATAGCGAGTTTCACGACGAACTTTTGCTTTTGAACCAACAATACATTTTCTCGATGCATTTTTCTTTGATGACGTTGATGGTACTAAGTCCGGAAAGTGTCTACCAGTAAGTCGTAAAGGACAATCGCTTTGTAACTTCTGTCGTTTAGCAGATCGTGGGGTGGTAACATGGAATTTTTCTAATATGCGTTCCACCAAATTCATTCGGAAATCGTAATTGTCAATGTTTGGAAGCTTCTTTTTCCGTAAGATGAAGGCATTCCAAATAGCCATATCCAACAGAAGGCAAAATATTGTTATATAATACGACTTCTGTCTTCTTCTCTTCTGTATATTTTTTGTATCCAGTTGTACCCAACGTCGGGCGTCTTTCAGAGAATAGTCGCAATTAGAATCCTCTTCATCTGACGTAATATCATATTACGACGTTTCTGATCCTGAAGATGATATAAAATAATCACCTAAATCACTCTCATCACTGTCAGGCATTTTCGCGAAAAGATCTTGTATTTCGCACAATAAACGAAAACGGAAGCAAAAAAAGAATAAAAAAAGCACGACTTACTCAAACAGAAACAGAAGCAAAACTGCACAGCTATAACTTTCCCGTTTCAGAAAAGTCCCCCTTACCAATATCCTACCCCTCTTCTATGAAATAAGAACATCCGTTTCAAACCTTGTCAAGGTCATTTTATGGCATTCCAAGGTCGTGGGAGTAGTTTTCTTTATAGCAGCGCAATGCAAAGGATCGTACTTCGGAAAGGCGTATATATACGCCGGCGGCAGTGAACGCATCGGTTGAGTGAGGCGTATATATACGCCGGCGGCAATTAAGGGGTTAATGTCCTTAATTTTTATTTCTTTTGTGTTGTTTTCTATGTGTAGGAATGTTATGACGTTTTACACAGTCATAAAATAGTAGTCCTAATAGTAATATAGTTCATTGTATAGTTTTTGAATGTAAACAAATACATTTATTGGAAGTATTTCGTAGTAAATTAAGATATATGCTTAATTTCTCTTGTGCCCACTTTCCCACAAAGCACGTACTTATTTTGCTTAGTGTTCGGTTGTAGGAGAATTACCTTCATGAGGAGACTATTATGCTCATGGGTCACTCGGCGTATTCATAGGACATGAGTCTGACTGAACAGTTGGAGATGCTCTATGAAGACGTATTACTGCAATTAATCCGCCTTTTAGTATTGAGTTGGATAGCTGTTGAGGTGACCTGGCTCAATTTTGCATCTAAACATACATTGTACTCGGATTTAAATGCTTGCAAAATTGTTAAAGTTTAATGATTAATGTTTTTTGCTAAATTTCATTACATTCCAACGCATAGAAATTTCACAATCACGATTTTTCATATTTTTTGTTTAATTTTTTTAATGCCATTCTAACACATGGATCAATAAGTCCCGAGACTAACATTGAAACCAACATTTTTTTGGCAAATTTTTTTTTTATTCATCAACATAATCACCTTTTAGGGTGATACAATCGTTCCAACGCTTTTCCAATTTTTCAATACCATGTTTATAAAAAAAAAATTATCTTTCGCTTCAAAATAAGCTTCAGTTTCAGCGATGATCTCCTCATTTGAGCCAAATCTTTTCCCCTGGAGCATTTTTTTAAGAGCAGCAAAGAGCCAGTAGTCACTGGGGGCTAAATCTGGCGAGTATGGGGGTGGGGAAGCAGATCAAAGCCCAATTCGTTCAATTTTGCCATTGTTTTCATCGACTTGTGGCAGGGTGCATTGTCTTGGTGAAAAAGGATTTTTTTTTCTCTGCATGTGCGGTCGTTTTTTTGCGATTTCCTCCTTCAAACGCACCAGCAAGTCAATATAATAATCACTGTTGATCAATTTACCTTTTTCGAGGTAGTCAATGAAAATCACGCTATGCGTATCCCAAAAAACTGACGCCATGACTTTGCCAGCTGACTGCTGCGTTTTCGGACGCTTCGGACGGCTTTTGCCAGCTGTGCGCCACTGCCGCTTCGACTCTGAAGTGTAGTGATGTATCCATGTTTCGTCCATGGTCACGTAACGACGCAAGAAATCTTTTTTGTTGCGAGTAAATAGCGATAAACAGCTTTCTGAATCATCGACTCGTTGCTGTTTTTGTTCCATCGAAAGCAATCGCGGCACCCACTTGGAAAAAACCTTTTTCATGCTCAATTTTTCATGAAGGATAGTAAATACACTTCCATATGATATCTATTTCATCTCAGCAATCTCACGGAGCTTCACTTTACGATCTTTCATTATAATTTTTGTCACTTCACTCACATTTTCCGGTGTAACGGCTTCCACAGGTCTACCCGAGAGTTCCGCGTCATTTGTGTCGGTACGACCACGTTTAAACTCGGCAAACCACCGACAAATCGTTGCTTTTGATGGACAAGAGTCCGGGTAACATTTTTCAATCCATTGTTTCGCTTGCACGGTGTTTTTACCCATTAAAAAACAATGTTTTATCAGAACACGAAACTCGGTTTTTTCCATTTTTTAAACAAACTACAAAACGACTTTACTCCAACCTCGATAACTCAGCTGTTTCTGGTCCGATCGACTTAAAATTTTGACACGTTTCAAGCAAAGGTTAGTACTCTAGAAAGACCTGGTTACTGGTTTATTACGCGCGCCATCTCTGGGTTAGTCTCGGGAGTTATTGATTGATGTGTTAGATAGTTTTAATCACTACAATTCAATTCACCAATCAAATGCTCTCTGATCTCTATAAATAATTATAGTTAATTTTGTTTTGTGTAGTACATTATTATGCTTCTATTCCTTTTGTGTTTTGGATAAAAAAATGATTGTGATTATTTTTAATGACTTCGTCTCACTTTTAGTTGAACGACTCTGCATTCCCTGCCGAAATTTCGTGATGGACTTCTGAATACTCAAACTTCATATATTTAAAAGTTGTGCTTAATTGATAACTGGAATATTTTTTGGAACTCTAAGAAGTTTCGTTTACGATAGTAGAGTTTACAGAAGAAAACATTTTTATTTTTCATAAGCTCGATGATTTTAATTATAAAAACTGGAGAAATAACAATCAAGTTCATTTGGTGGATAAAAGTTGTCTTAAGTTTATCCTTGTGAATGCAAAATTATGTTCCGAAGATGCCTCCGACAACGTCAAGCTGGCGTATGAAAGGAAAAAGAAACAAATTCACATAACAATCTGCATAGGAGTTGAACGAACACACGAAACTCTTCTTGCGGGTACCGAAGATTCTAAAGCAGCATGAGAAACGCTAAAAACCAATTTTGAGCCATATGTTACACTTTACTCCATGCAATCTGAATTCATTGCCTTATGTGAAAGTATTAAAAAACAGTTAGGTTTGTAAATTGTCAACTAGTTTATTGAACAGTTGGGTTTTTAAATTGTTAATTGGTTTATTGAACAGTTGGGTTTTTTGAGCAACTAATCAACTTGATCTTCTTCACAATAATATTCTACCTAGGATATACTGTAGCAAACAAGCTGCAATTGATTTTCCTAAAAATAAATTCAAAAATTTTAAAATTAAACCTATAGACATAAAATATGATTACATGAGAAAATTAATCAAAGAAAATTTGATCAATTTAAATTTTATAGAATCGAAGAAAAATATATCCGATTTCTTAACTAAATCATTTCTGCAGAATAAACTTAAGGGTTTGTAAAACTTTTGCTTACTACTTCCTATTATAATTCACACGGATGTGGGTCCGCACGTTGATTTATTTCTCTGTTGTGCATTAAGACCATACTACATAGAAATTAACCAATTAAAGACTCTTTGATATGTATGAATATAACTAATTTTGGTTTGTGTATTTTATATATAGCTTTTGTTTCTATACCTTCTATTATCTTGTGTTGTTTTGGATAGTAAATGATTGTGATTCTTTTTAATGTCTTCCTTTCATTTTCCATTGAGCAGCTATGCGTTCCTAACATATATAGAGGGCGCATGCGCAAAGCAGAAGTATTATGAAATTGTGAAAAGCACAGATAGAAACTTCCCTTGTGAGGGAAGAGACCCATGTTTCAAGTAATTGTAACGTATGCTCTGAGGAGTAAAGGTGACTAGCGATAAGAGAATTTTTTTTTTTTCTTTTTTTTTTCGAAATTAAACTATATAGTCCTTTTAAGATAAAAAAAATTAATTTTCATTGAGTTTTGAGTGTGAAATTGAAAAACAAAATTATCAAATTAAATTCAAAAAAGCTGTTATAAATCACTTGAGATATTCTGCATATCAAATAGTAATTTATTTATCAATTACTTACTATATATGATTACATATTACTTAAATGTTGATGTGGTTAATAATATTACCATCTTAAGCATGTGATTCAGGGTAACTAGTATTGTTCTGCAATTGATTCTGCAACCTAATATTGTCAGGGGTTGAGGTTTAGCTTGAATTACTTTACAGGGAAGCACTTAAGATACTTATCCGTTTAAAAAAATGAAAAAAAAAATATTAGAAGACATTTTACAACTTAATGAAAGGAAAAGAATATTTCTCTTTGAAACACATTAAAATCATACTTCGTGCATATCAGCCTTTTACTTATTTCAAAGAAGTTCAAAACATTCTTGAGTTATCAAAAATTAAATAAATTTCAAAATTTTCTATTGTGAATGACAAGATAGAAACGTAGTACGTACGAGTGATCATTTAATTTGTACATAATCTAGCATGTAAATCAGTTTAAACATGTATCTTATATTAACAAGTCAATGAGATATTTTTAACCAAGTATGATGAATTTATGTGACAAGAGTCATACCTCCTTACAAATTTATACTGTACATGCCTTTTGTAATAGATATATAGAAGAATAAATCTACATTTTCTAGAAGATCCTTTCAATCTCAAAACTAATTTTTCAGCATTGAAGATATTTTATAATCCATTATTCTAGGAAAAGTGGACTTAGGATTTTTTGTTACTAATGTTCTTGGTGCCATCGTTGTTCTCCAGGTTCCTTGGCCTTAATTGGCGATCTCCGATCCCACTGTTTGAAGCGACCATTGATCTTACATTCAGTTGATAAATAAAAATTCACCTCAGGTTAATGTGGATTTTATTCGTCTCCAATATTGTTAAAGTTATACGAATTCATGTTGAAATTGGCCACACTTAAATTAAATTTGTTCCTAATAGTGAAATTTAAAAGTTTACAGAAAATTTATATAGCCCGAAAATACGAATCAAGATCCAATTGTGTTTTTTTCTTTGCTACGATTGTGATGAATCACTGATAATAAATAAACATAAAAAAATTGTGAGGTCTTTGAGCCATTTTAAACTTGCAACAAATATTATTATTCGAGCTTTTCAAACAACTTAGATTAATATTTCAAGCATTAGACAGACTGAACTATATTTATAACCACACAAATAACTTTACTACATATTTTAAAAGTCCTGAAGTATAATTAATCTTTAAAAAAAATTATAATAAATTATTACCTAAATGCTTAATGCTACAACCACACGGAATCTAGAATTCAATTTCTTCCACAGCTTTTATCATATGCAAAAATATCGAGGTATAGTTAGGATTTATATAAGCCTGACCCAATTCAGTACAATATAGTCTTTTTTTACAAAAGGGCCTCATTCTTGTTTCTCTTTATGCAAAAAATAATTTAGATAATCTCCAACCAATCCTAGAATAACCGATAGATCTCACAAATAACTTGATTTGAATTCACTCAGTGTAGAACTGGTTTAGCATATCCTACTGTCACTTTCTTTTCCCTGAAATTCCCTCCATTTTTCCCATGCGAGTTGTGTCACGTGTCATCTTTTTTCGAAATGGCCAAACATGGATAAGTCCTGCCATTACCGCGAACTCTTCTGATAAATCCGGAAGTTGCCCTCGGACTAATAGCCTCATCCTTTGCAAACAAATACGCCGAAAAAACATCCCTAGAAGGATCTTTGTTGAATGAATCCGACGTTTGAAGCTGACACGAGAGAAGGTAGTAATGGAGTTGGGAGGACATTTGGAACGTGTCCTGACTGCGAATGGCAAAACAGACTTCCGCTCTCGCACGTAGCGATCTTCTTGATTCGACAAAGAGAAAAATTGTGGAGAAGAATAAAATCGAAATGGCACATGCTTATTATTATGCTCCTCCCCATATATGCGCTGATTCTCTCTACAAGATTTTGACAATGAAACAGAGCATTTGTTCAGACATCACAATTAATCACAGAGACTCTTTAAGTAGATACCCAGTTATGATTATACAAGGCATAGTTCTTGATAAAAATAAAAACTTCACAATAACATGACACTGAAAACCAAATTATTTAAGAACTTTTGAAAATTAAAACCTTGTAAGGATTTCCTTCTGAAATCCAATATATTTCACAAGTTCATTGATGGTGAAGAATTACTCGTTGTTCCTAAAAATGCGCAAAACGCATTATACGAAATTCTCAGGAACATTAAACACGATGCATCTAAATGAACAGAAGAAGCTTTAAAGCATAAATATCATGTTCATAAAGTGAAAGTAAAAATAGACGGTTTCACTCAAAATTCCAAATATTTTCTATATATTAACAAATGTCGATATAATTTGATTAACCTCCTGAAATCAAGTGTCCTGTCTAATGGACATTTGTAATTTGCATTTAAAATAATTTATTACAGTTCTAAGTCCTACGCTCCCACAGTCCATTACACTGTACCGTATGGTATTGCTATCTATACCAGCAAACTTTTAAAAACAGCGTTAGGATGTTTGTTGAATCATCATTTGAAAAGGGCTACTAATAGAAGAAAGGCGATTGAAATAAGTACATTGTTTTAGTTCATTTGTTTTTCGTATTTCGCTTGAATATTTTGATGCTAAAGCAAATGATATTTAATATTAAATATTGAAATAATACAACTGAGTCATCTTTTAGTATTTGTGGGAATTATTTTGAAACAATATCTACGTTTTCATCCATGTCCGTCTCAACAGTGGACAGTATTTATTAGTTAACAGTGGACAGTCTCTATTGGACAGTTGATTATATTCCTACACTAATTTTGGCCATGTAGAAGTAATATATATATATATATTCTTTAATAAGTCATCTTACATATTATGTGATTTTGTTAAAATAAAAATTTCTGAATTAACAGTAAGCTTTTAGAAATTAATCTTCACGAGTAATTAATTATAAGAATTTCTGTGGGTGGAAACAAAACATATCCCTTTACTTTAGTTTTAATTTTTAATTTGAAAGTCAATAAGAAATAATAGTCGTAGAAGTTCTTGTTTCGTTTCTACTGGAATTATTTGAAAATTGACCTTATTTAAAAGTCGAAAAATATGCAGAAAATTTTTTGGGAGTAATAATAAATGGGGATACGTCAGACATAGAAATTGGTGATGAAGATGAAGAAAAAGATAGCGGCGAAGAACAGGAAATTTTAATATCTAATGAAATATTAGATAAATATAGTTCAAGTGAGAATGAGGCGTCTTTTAATAGTGATACAAAATAAAAGTCAAAAATGGAAAGAGGTTCGTCTAATATGTCAGTGAGTCAGAATGATGAAATATGCATCATAAAATGGTACGATAAAAAAAGGTGTATTGCTATGTTCATCCAAACTTGGAGTAGAACCACAAGATTAATGTACCAGCAGTAGTATAAAGAATATATATATAAAAATAACTACATGATTTATTTGATCAATTATTACAGAATTAAGACACGCAGAAAGAAATGAACTGTCAAAACAATTCTTCATTGCTTGGAGTTTAATGAGATAAGTTCATAAATTAAATATGGGTGGTAGGTGCCTGCAATTTTTAGATTTTAAAACAGTAATTGCAGAACAACCAACGAGGCCCTTTGAATTAATTGATTGCAGTGATGGATAAACAAACACGCGTAAGAGTAAAGACTTAAGCATGGAGTCCACTTCTCATAACAAAAAAAAACAATTCAAATAACTTCCAAAAATGATAGACATTAAGAATTCTGTAATGTATAAGAACGAAAGCTTACAAAAAATAGTAATGTGTATAAAACGCAGCATACAGTTTTGTTTGTCAGTGCAAAATATTTGTTTTTTGGAAGTACATTCATATTTTTCTCTCGATACTTTTATATAAATATTCAAGATAATTTAAATTTAGTATGTGTATGTAATAATATTTCCAAAACTTATAACATTTTTCATAAATTATAAAAGATTTTTCATTTTTAAGTTCTTAAATAAAGCTATATGTTGTATTTGTGTTAATTAAAATAAATATGTCGTTTTTTGTTTATTAATAAAATATGTTTTTGCAAGACTATGACCCAATGTCCATTATAACAGACTTATCAGAAAATATAGATATATTTTTCTTAATTTTCTTGAAATTCACTATAATGTGGCGTTTTATAGTTCTATTTTAAGCCGATTAATCTCAATAAAAATTGGTTGAAATATATGAACGTAGATCTCAAGCGGTTAATCGTAAGAGCGGCAAACAAGGTGGTCTACTACACCTTATCGAAAAAAAAGCCATTCCTCTACACACATATAGATTTGACCATTTAGTCTCATTCCATATCACAAAAAAGAACTATAAAACATATTTTTGCCATCACAGGCACTTTAACAAAATTCGTCTGTTTTTTACCCTATGAAATCAACAGATTCTGTCGCAGTTATTGCTAAATTAGAAACACAAAAATACATGTTTGACAATCCCTATCGTTTTATTCTGACCAGGTATCACAATCCCTTCTAAACAATTTCAAGATTATTGCAGTACCGAAAAAATCAAACATTTTCCAGTCACCACCGGAGTACCAATAGCAAATGTAAAGATAGAGCAATTAAATTCTACAATTCAAACAGTTATGTCCAAAATTCCATGGACAATCCAGAAAAATAGCATATCCGCGAGCGAAGGAAGTCAAGAAAGTGGTAAATGCAATGCTTCGACGAAGTATTCAAACAATTCCTTTCGAATTTCTGTGGGATACTAAAATGAAGTCGACAGAAGATCTCAATTTCGCAAATTTTAATGAAAAATCCAAGCTAACATCGTTAATAACTGTGACGAGTTAAGAAAATAAGCAAAACAACCAATCCTGAAAGTTCAAGAATAAAAGAGAAAAAATTATATTAGGCAAAAGCCACCAATTCTTTCAAACTTTCTGATCTTGTACCATCAAACGTATTTAGATAAGGCCAGGACTCAAACTGAAGCTCATAGACTTCGGTCCAAACAAGAAAACGAAAATAACATTTACAATGCTTGAAAATGTGGTTTTTTTTGAAGGACCAGAGAAAACTAGTACTTGAATTTGTGGAGTCATGACGCTATAACCTGATAAGCTAAATGGAGTGACATTATTAATTTCCTCCTCTTTGCCTACTTTTTTTATGTTTTGGCGTGAATTTTATTCTTTTGCATTACTTTTCTTTTTCATTTAAATTTTTCAGATATTCTGAAGTGTTAGTTAAAATTTGACTTTTCATAATATTTAATATTCGACCATTTATTAATTATCTTTTAAGTGAGAATGTCTTTACTTCAGTTTTTTTATTATTCTCTTGATCTTTTTTTTCGGTCATTAATTTTGTCGGATGGCCAATGATAGTAATTGTCTCGCTGCGCTGCAACAGCGCATCGTACAATGCATATTAATATATAAGATGTCGATGGGTAAGCAAGCAAAAATGTCTGTCCGTCTTTTTAATCAGTTTGATCATTACCTTTAATTACCTTTTTTATTAATAAATTACCTTTTTTCACCTTAATTGAGCGCATATATATATATATATATATATACTTAAAATATTTTGTGTATTTGTATTTGAATTTCAGATTAATTTGATAATTTACTGATTTTATCTGTTGATTCTTCAGTATAGTTCTAATAAATTTTTATTATAATTTATATTTATAATTTTAGTTCTAATAAATTTTTAAAGAAACGTTTTAGTGGACGTATATTTAAATTTAGTATGATTTTGCTTATAAATAAATATTACACATACACATACAAACACTCACACACACACATATACATACATATAACAGTGCATTTTGTTATGCAGATCATACTACAGTGCATGCGGTCCCTGCAATCTCAGATTTTGTTTTTCGTTGTGTAATTTAGAGCGACTCTGACTTAATATTATAGAAGAGCTAACACTTCATAAGGAACTTTATTTCTCTAATTCTAATACCAAATAAATTTGGCGAAGGGTGTTAGACTTTAGTAACCTTAACAAATAGATTTCTTCCTAGTAATAAATTACAGACCGATTAAAACTTTGCATTGTCATAGCTCTAAGAACTAAATTCGGCACTTGCAAACGAACTTATACAAAAGAATATGAATCCTCACTTCAGAGAATGCACTTGTCTTTTTAGCTACAATTGAGCTTATCTACGAATTCGTCTTGTCCATAAATCTCTTTAGATTTATGTTGAGTTGAGCTCAGTAAACTAGTCTAACAGGTGCAATATAAAAGCGATACGAATTAATAGGTCTAGGGGGAGAAGTTGTAAAATGTGTTGTAGTTGTAAGAATAGAGAAATTTTAGAATCATCTGCTTATTAATGAGAGCGTCACGAAACTGTGAAGTGTATCATTCGAAATGAATGATAGTTAGTTCATTCTATTAGGCTATAGTTAGACTATGACCCCTATTGTAGCGTATAAATTAAATTGTTCACTAACGGAAACGAAAGCATGGGTATTGAAGAAGTAAGATTAGAATTGAAAGTATTAACCTTCTCAGACACTAGGTCAATTTTGAACCATAAATCTTAGAAAAATTTGTATCAATTGGCTCTAAATACATGAAAAAGTACTGAAAAAATGTTAAAAAATTATTTTAATTTTTATTTTTGAGAAATTAAGTTTCTCCTGGAGGAAACATTGGAACAAAGTGGCATCATCATTTTAATTCAAAATCTTTCTTTAATCCTAATTTAATTAATAATTCATAATAATTAGTATAATGAGCATAATGTAAAATTTGAATCACAAAATATTCCTGTCCGAACTATTTGCATAAGAGTCCTAATTTCCAAAATTTATATAATTCGTTTTTTCTCTCTCTTTTTATCTTATATTATTTAATAATTTCTCAATTTTAAGTTGATTCTTACTGAAAACTAGCGATTTTTAAGAAATGTTGTCTGCGAGTACAGGAATTATAGTTTTTTCTGCCCAATACATTCGAATTCTGGGAAATTTTAAATTAGACATAATCACAATGATCACTATTTATGTTTCACTTCATTTCTGACAGGTAGAGTTTTTTTCTTGTATCCCTTAAATATCTACATTTGCTGAATTCAGTTAGTAATTAAAGAATATCATACAGAGCTGAAATATATGCCATAATTATAGTTTCAAATCGAGGGATTTTGATAGCCCTTGACCCAATGTCTCCTACAGGCGACACTGAAATAACAGCGTTCTGAATAAGAAGTGGGAAGATTTGAGTGAGAAATTAACAAAGTTATATATAAAAAGCAAGTTTAAAGAATTAAACAGTGTGTTTAATAATTTTCCATTATACAAATAATAAAAAATATGAACATTTAGCGTTGTGCAAACGTATAATTCACTTTCTCTCGGAAAGCACTATTTTCATTTTACCATAAATAAACTACGAATAAAAAATATTCACTAAAAATAATATTTTTAGAACTATCATCTATTAACAAGACAATTAACTAATTCTGGGTACCAATGACACCTTTTATTTAATTTGGTGGCGTTTTTTGAAAGTGTTGTTTAGTATCTCCTACAGACGACTCTAGGACTGAGGAGGATAAAGTCATATTTATTACTCTAGCACAAAGATCTAAGAGATGTTTAAATAGAAATACAGATACGGAAAAAAGTAATAAATTAATTGAATAAAACTTATTTATTTTCATAATATTGAATGATTATTTATTAATGTCTCACTTAGAAGCAACACAAGGAGTATTCGCGGCGGATTGCGTAACGTTGAGCCACAATCAATTGACGAGGGAATATTTGAGCTGGCATCCCACTCACTAAATTTCTACAAAACGCCATAAATTTCAGTCTCGACAGATTTAACGTGATTATATCCACTATATGGTGGGTCTTTTTATGGAATTAGTCTACGATTGTACTGGACTAATTTCACCCTTCACTACCCGGCTTCCCCGGCCCTTTTTATGAAAAAAAATCTTGAAGGAATGATTTATTTTTAAAATTAACGAAAATCCCCAAAATATAGAAACATTTCTAGTATTTATACTAATTTTACTTTAGTTTCTGCAGGAGTGTTCTGAACACTTGTTTACCAGCGGGGGCAATGTTACTCGCGTCCGTGTCATTCCTTGAGCTACACGAGCCTCCCGGGTTGTGCTAAATGAGTAACAACTAGAGGGTATGACTACTCGCTACAGGAAATTGTTTCGGTAACGTGAACTATCTTCTTGAATGTCCTTCAATGGAATGCAAGTGGCTTCTCTGAGATTAAATTTCCTGATGGAAGAGCTCCTTAGCGGTATTTGTGGATTTCCAGGGTGCTTATGATACTATTTATAGGAAGAAACTCATAAGTATATTAAGAGCTCAGGGAATAAAGGGAAGGATGCTGAACTGGACTGAAAGATTTCTAGCACAAATATTGGTCAAGACCAGTTGGAATCCTGTGGAGTCCTAATGCAGGCAGACTAAGATTTGCCTACCAGAGGTATCAGTAAGTAGCTCCATACTTTTCAACTTATACGTTAATGATCTTATTAAGAGATTGAAAGAGGTTACGAATATCCAGGTGAGAATGTTTGCTGATAGATACTATGAATAGAGAATAGATACTATGAATAGAGAACACTTACTCGTTTGTCCGGGCCTTGACCCCATATTACAACTTATATGTGATGTTTCCCTACCTTACTAAAGTGCCAGGGATTGCATGTTCTGAACACTTGAATGTCCTACCTTTAAGACATTTTAGAGTTTTTATAGATATTTTAATTTTTGAGTTTATTCTTCTTAATGATTTCATAGATGTTCTCATCTTTGAATTTTGTCTTTTTATTGATGATTATTTTTTATCTGTACATTAAGTATGTTTGTAATTCATTTTTTACATTTGTGCGAGTGGCCAGATGCTTATGGATTGAGTTCCTTTTGAGCCATATATAACAACGACAACTGGTTTTACTGAACAACATATACACAAAAACGCATGTGTCTAAGTTTGTTTACTAAAACATTATAAGCATTAAAAAATATTGTTCATGAAAATGTAAAAAAAAAACAACAGGTTAACAAAAAGATGAAATGATTTGTTTTAGGTCTTATAGATTTTTTAAAAATAATACTTTTATGTCCTCGCATTTTAACTGCAACTCCCAACTATTTATTTTGTGTTTATTTCTACCTAAATGTTTGAAATGCTGAAGTATTGCATTTGGGATAATAGCCTTTGTTATTTTAAATCCCATAAAACCAAATAATCAAGTACTGCCTTTTTTTCAATCGTCAATTCAGCTACTGCCTACTTCCTCACATTACGCCGGTTCTCGACCATGACCATTTGGTTACCGCGAGCTATTTTATTTGATTTTATTTATTTCCACAATTATTAAATTGAGACACGTGGTCTTCCATTATTGCCTCTTTGAATGGTGCTTCTGAAATTTATATGCTTCTCTACTGTCTTCGTCATTCACATTTACAATCCCTACAGAGCACACTCGCTATAACATAAGTACTGAATTTACCCCCCTCCCTACTTGCCTTAGCTTTCACTATGGGTTTGTTGGGTGGGGTTCTTATGAGAGAAACTCACTTAGAATGCCTTGGTGGACTTTCTCTGTTTGCTCTATCTTTTTAAATAGCACTAATTTTCAAAGAAAAATACACACTTTGAAAAATTGAGTTCTTATGAAGCTTAGAAGGTTAGTCCAAGGATTCCAATGGGTGATTACTAAAATACTAAAGCACACTGGCCCACCAGTTTCGGAAAAAAACGTTTCGAATTTTCAAGCACAGCTTATATACTGAGAGGCTTAAAAATCCCTAGACTATTTTAAAAATAAATAACTTCTTATTTATTAATAATTCTTATTTGTTGTTTTATAAAGAAAAAATGTACTTCTAGGAAATAAGTTTTATTTTATTTTAAAAAATATATATATCCTTTAAATAGCTACTTTTCGCTCTTTACTCTGAAGCGCTCTTTTTTAGGAGTGAACCATTATCTGTTGTGATGTTTCTTCGCTTATTTTTGCAATTTTTCTACTCATGGTAGCTTATCTTTCAAATACTACCATAGAAAGAAGCAGTTAAATCTACAGTGATTCGCACTTAATTTTAGAGTTTCGCGAAATTCTCATTCTTCCAAAAAGTTCCCTTAAGATTTCAGTTATTGGTCAAGCTGCATAAGAAATAAAACAACCTTTGGATATGTCCTTAATTGTGTATAGGATGCACGAAATGCTCCAGAATTTCTCGATACATTTCGATTTTGAAAGATAGCGTGACCAATAGATAAAATTCGATTATTTCTCAGTCGTGAATTTAATTTCCAAGGATTACACTACCACAGTCTGAAATAAAAAAAATATAATGAATTAATTGTAGAAAAAAATCGAATTTGAAATGATCCAAGAAATTTTTAGACTTCTCCATGATAGATTCTGATACCCAAGCAGGAATGATACAGCTGGATGATAAGTGCTTGTTTATCAATCTAACAGCCAGGTATCAAAAATCCCAAAATAAATCAAAAATTATTTTTATTTTATCTAGAAAAAGTTTCTTGAATTTCATGAAACTTGAGTTAAAATTAATATTTTATTTTTAAATAGTTAAAAAAATTTATAGCATATTAATGAAAATCCTATTCTTCATAATATCAAGTAAAGCTTTAATTTACATTGAAGCTTTAATTACTGATATGAAAGAATGTCGGGTATATAGGAATTGTTTATTTGCAAATTCTACAAACGTCTTTATTTATTAATTTTGATTTACATATGACCGTGGTAGTCTAATAGGTGATGGTGATGAAAGTGTAGCCGGCGTGGCTTCCGTCAAATTATGGGTTCGAGACGTAATGCCACGAAAAACCCGTTATGTAGTGGGGATGTTGCAAGTTAAATCTATCATGGTTCCAAGTTTCCTATGACGTGGTGTAAACATTTGGAGAGGGAGATGTTTTCTTCGTCACTTGAATCAAGTTATAAGTTATTAAAGCTGTCGCTAATAGCACACACACACTACGCACAATCAAAAAAAAAATTTCTTCGCACAACCAATGTTTCGTCCACAGATGTGTAGAGAAACAAACTTCTCGTTAACATTCAAAAAAACTTGTCTCTTTCATCAGACAGGATTGTAAGTGTACAGAGTTAACTTATAGAAAAGATCAACCTTTTACACATTCTTCACGGGAATTTATTTCTCCGTTACTATATTCAAATGAGAGTAGTTTGTTAAATATTTTATTTGTCTGTAAAAATAAGCATTGCAAAGTTGAACTAGAGGAGTATATTTTGGAAGAAGCTCTTTAACTGTACAACTTGGTGATTTCTCGAAGAAGATTTTCGCAAACTATGAAATATTTTATCTTGAAATTGGTCAATAAGTAGGTTTCAATACATGTATGGGTACAACTAACCTGCCGAGTCCTATCCCACACTGAATTTTACAAGCATTGCTCTCGTCTTATTAGTCTAGATTAATGATTCTTAATTTTTGTTAGTCTCGCGATCACACTCCCATGCTTTAAAATTTCGAACAAACCCTCTACCTTGACCATATGCACATTTTTATAAAATTACCTTACTTCAGTTTTAATTTAGTTTTAAATTTAATACATAAATTTAAATTCTAATTTATTAAATTTTGAATAAAATCTTCTTTTGTTGAAATAAAATGAAATACTCATAATTTTTACTTTAAATTAATATACTTTTAAGCCAAATTTACATTTTTAAAATACAAATTAATTTAAACAAACTTTCAAGCATTTTTGAACAAAATTTATAAATGAAATGATAAGATTTATAAATAAATTATTAATTGAAATATATACAGAAAAAATGAAAAGTAGCAGTTTTACATTTCTAACCCAATATATAAAAATTACTGAAAGTTAATCACGTTTTAATTAGAAGGATATGCTTGTTTTTGCTTCGTAACAAATAAAATCTTGACTCAATATTTGACACTGTAGAGTATGAGAAATTCTTATCATTTTTTAGCACTAAATGATATATGATAAGCATGAAAGCTGATGTTGACATAAGTATGTGGTGTTAAATGCTAGATGAATATTTAATATTCTTTCAGAAATTATGGAAAATCAGCTCCATAATTTCTGAATTGGAAATTTCCAAAATTTCTGTGATTTAGAATTCAGAATTAGAAGAATTCCGATTTAGAAGTCTTATGTTTCAGTAAATCAATAATTCGCGAATTTCCCTTAGGCTTTATATTCCAATGTGAATGATCTGCTCTATTGTTTTTGTTATTAAGTTCAACCATTTATCCATAGATAAGATATAATTGAATCTTAAAATATAAAGAAAAAAACTTCTCTTATAACAGTTGAAATACAAACCGACATTAGTTGAATAAAACAATAGAGTACAATATTTATTGTTCATGTGATGCACACACCTGTTTCGAAGCAGAAACTAACTATACTAGTGCTAGAGGAACGTTTTTATACTAGTCGTAGCGGCGCGAAGACTTATTCGTCTGAGTGGCGTATTATTTTACGTATCATTTGTTTAGGTCATATTTTGATTCCGAAATCTAATAAAATTGCTAAACAACACCACTATAATGGGGCATTACATGGTATTTTCAATATGTAAATAATATTTACAGCTTTACTTCGTCAGCATTATGGTTTTATAATTGCGCTGAATAAAAATGTAATACATTGAATAGAAGATAATGAATACATTGTGATGAAAGTTTCTTTAAATGTTTATTTAAATGCGTTGAAACTTCAATTACCTAATTTAAATTTTCACTACCCCTTTCATGGTCGGCACCCACAGTCTAAGAAGACCCGGTCTACATCAAAGATACACTTTCTTTCATAAGTTCTCGCTCATACCTTAGCAAATAAAGCCTTTAAACAAATAAAATCAACCAATTCTTCTTGATAGCACCACGCAAGTGTTGGTGCTATCAGGAAGCCTACTCAAATTACTACAAAAAAAAAAAAAAAAACTGAACATGGCCATAGGTGTTTGTGTTTCAAATCTTGCTACGCAGTTAGGCGAAATCTACCTGCCAAAAACAAACAGACAACAAAGGCAGCAACGGAGAAGAATGACGCTGATCAATCTACAGTATGCCAAAACTCCAGTTATCAAATAGATTCATCATTTTTGATATTCCTAAGCCTCCAAATGAAACTAACTTTCATCCCATGAATTGAAATTGTTATAAAACACAGTCAAGACTAATTTCTTGCTTTGCGAAATCATATCTGTATCCAAATAGGCAGATAAAAAAAAAGAGACAGACACGGGGGTAATAAAAAAAAGATTTCTCGCACACCTTTTATACATAAGGTTATGACGTTTTTAACTCAAATAAGCATAATCTGACAACGGCTACAGCCTCAGGAAAATTGTCTAGTGTTATGATGGAAGTAGACTTTTCATCCAAGTGAAACTACCTGTGTGTGGGAGGGGGGGAACTGTATCTGCTTTTCGACATAATCAACCTTTTATATCCACTAAAAAGTTAAAATGCAACTCTAAAAAAACCAGGTTTTATGTTAGTTTTTTATAAAAAATTGTATTTTTTTAATTTATTTTCAGACTTAATTGAACTCAAAAAATTCAAAGTAAGAATAACTTGGTTCTAGGGATAAACTCATTTATTCCATTTTCATTACTTTGAATTCGGAAAAAGTTCTACAATTCTCGGATGTTTCGGTTTTTGCAAACCGGATCTCTGAATAAAGGAAGCTCGTTAAGCGACGTATGTATGTAATACGAGTACATCTGTGAATTATATTCTTAAGCGAATATTTTATTTTCAAAGGAGTATCCCATGTATTTATGAGTGTGATGATAAATATTATAATTTTCCTATACCTTGATACCTTGGTAAACGTAAAAAAGTTGCCTACTTTGCAAGAGACATGAGACTGCTCTATTTTTTCGATTTTTTTAATAACATGAGAAATGTAAAAAATTATTACGTTGTTTCTCAAGTTTGCATTTGGTTGCTATATGTTGATAATTATTATTTTGGACTACGAGTGTCTTTGTGGGTGAGTCGCCAACTCGACGTTGTGATTATACGAGTGTCGTTGTGGGTGAGTTGGCTCAATTATCACTCACGATGATAACGCTCGATCTTACATGAGAGAAGAATTTCTTACAAACGCCTGTTTTTAGAATATATTATACACCACTCTATAACAAAAAAAAAAAAAAAAACGACGCACCAAGAAGGAACTGCCCGATTGTAATGAAATTTCGTATGCAACGACATATGGACCTAACATGCAAATGATTAAATTTTGGTAACCATTGAATGAATAGCGGGAGCTACAGCGCATAGGAACTGCACACTCAACAGGAATACTCCTGTTGAGTGTTTCCTGTATATAAGAAACGATTCTCAATCTGATGGTCAAATTTTCCTGTTGCATTACGATTTAGGATACCTTTCAATGACTAAAAAAAATATCTCGCCACAGGGTTCGAGCTCATCACCAGCAAACTGTCAGAACTTGAAAGAGGTCGTATCATTGGGTTGAAAGAGGCAGGTTGGGCAAATCGGAGAATTGCTCGTCATGAGGGTCGAAGCGATGTGGCGATTAGAAGATGCTGGCAAGAATGGGTGGACAATGGCAGATTTCAACGTCATGAAGGTTGCGGTCGACCTAAGGTAACACCTCCTAGATAGTAGAAGGCCTCGGCGCTGATTTGTGACGTCACTACTAGTAGGGTAACTTCGCCCACTATCGTATCCACGCGTACGGAACTCTTCCGACGCATTTTTATAAACTTTCTTCATTTCCTTATTATCAAACATTCATATACAGTAAATAAAAAATATCAGTAAATTAATCAAAAAATTGTGTTTCCTGTACATAGAGCATCAAAGAATAAATATAGTTCCTTATTTAAATTATAATCGCAAGCATGTGATCATCAATGTATTATTTACTTCAAACGTATTACAATGAAACATTTACTACATTACAACAAATAAGAATCTTTTATATTTTTATTGTTCTTAGGGAAACAAAAAGTAAAATAAAAAGTAATTAATATTCTATATTTTATTGTTAATTTATACACAATTATATAGCATAGTTAATTTATACACAATTATATAGCATAGTTAATTTGTACACAATTATATAGCATAGTTAATTTATACTATGCTAATTTCTTCATCATTATTTTTAATTTATTCAGAATAGTTACAAAAAGCGAATTAAAATTAGAAGTAGTTTTTAAAACAAAAAATGCAATACAAATTTAAAAACAATAAATGTATTGGTATCATACACAATCACACAAAAAAATTACAGTTAAATAAATTTAAAAAAATACTTTTAGGTAAATCATACATATATTAATATAGCTGCTTTGCAGTGTGCGTCGAAACACGATTTGTTAAATAAGGATCTTTCGCTTTTAAGATTAATTTTCAGAAAATGAAATTTCAGTCCCAAGCTATATCTAATAAAGATAAGAAAACAACATTTAGTAGGAAATTTATTTCTCTTTTAGAAGCAATTATACATATCTTGGATCATCTTTTAAACGGAGGAAAAGCCTCTCACAATAGAAGATGTATTAATTTAAACGAAACAACAGTCCAGACTATTAAGAAAAATGGATAAAAGTAATAAGTGCTTTCTCTGAAGGATCATCCATATTATTAAATCATACAGTTCGTTCCAAAGCGGCAATAAATGAGAAAATGAAGAGGCATTTAACATCTGGATTGATGATAGCTGTCAATAAAGTATTTCATTGAACCAAAAAGCACTTAAAGTATTCAAATACATTGAGAATCCTCTTTCAAACTAGATTTTGAAGCAAGTAAAAGTTGATTCGAAACATTCAAAGCGCGTTTTGTAATTCATGGTATAGGAATTCAAGGAAATCCTGCATCGATTGATCATGAAACTTCCAGGATGTATCCAGAAAAAAAATTCAAAGCATTATCGAAGACCAAGGTTATACAGCAGATCAAGCATAGACGAAGATCAAGAAGAGCATGCTGACGAAACTAGCCATTAGTGGAAAAAAGGCTCAGTAAAACTTTTATATCAGACACAGAAAACATTTTACCAGTATTTAAAGATCGTATAACCTTACATTTTTGCTGCAAACGTCGAGGGCCGTCATGACAAAATCCATGATAGCTTATAGATCTTGAAATCACCATTAACTTAGAGGCATAAATAAAAACTACCTTACCAGTATATTGGAAATTTACTTAAAAATAGGATTTGAAATTGCTTTGTGGCAAACATTGAAAATTGTTTAAAGCAGCAAAATTTGAGCTTCAAGGCTTATTATTATAAAATAGTTCTCCTTGTCATTCAAAAGTTCTGAGTAGTCCCAACGTCAAAATATTGCTCCTGCCACCTAACATTACTTCTTTGCTCCAACAATTGTATCAAGGTATTATTTATGCCTTTGAAACTTATTACATGAGAAGAGCATTGCAGCGGATTTTAGACGTAACAGATTCGAAATATGTTAATATAATGGAATGCTTGTTACCAATTTTCAATAATCACTGCAACAACGTCATATATTTGCATCTACAATAACTAAGAACATCGACATTCAATGCCTATTGGAAGAAGATATGGAAAGCTTCGGTCAAAATGGAAAATTGTATTTGAATCGTCAGAAAATAAAATTTGTGGCACATGAGAGCTTGCTAAATTATTCAGAGGAGAAGATTTTGTGGATGTAGCTACTGAGGAAGTTCAAGATTGAAGAAGCGGAAGAAGTTGATGAAAATATTTGGAATCCGAAGTTCCTGTATTGTAAATAGTTTCTGAGGACACTGATGAAGATTTCAAAGTTAATAATTTTATCACTGAAAAATTACAAAAATGCCTAAAATTAATTAAAAGGCTCGAATCCATTTTCCTGAAAGCAGATTCTTTCCGCTGAAGTAAGCCGAAAATTCAAAAGGGTACTGCAAATTGTTTATATACCACGAAATATATAGTGATCTTTTACGAAACAGCCAACCTATCAGAAGCCGATAGAAGGTGCCAAAATATAGATGAAGAAAAGGTTCTCAAAGAGGATATCATTCGACAGGAAAAACATCCTCGTTTGAATGTACTGAGTAGTGACGAGAAATAAATTTACCGAATGTAGGTCGCATTAAATGAAAGTAATAATTTTTGCTAATTTTCGTTTTGGGTTATATTTATATTTTTAATAAAACTCAAGTTACATATATAGAATTTAAAACAAAAAGTCTGTTTTTAATAAGTTTTCGGAATATAACCCCTCTTTTTGTAATGGTTCTTGGTCTCGTATTATCCTGTTTCACTAGACCCGTATTTTCAAGGAATCTGTCTATTCTGTTCTTGTTGGATTACCTATACTACAATCTCGTTGCTTCCTTTTGTTATTGCTTCTTCTTCGTCAAGAAATTCGATAAGTATCTCGCGTAATAAAATGTGAACATCTGTTTTGATTTTAGTAGTAGAATAAATGTAGAATTTAGTAGTAGACACAGTAGAATGCCTTATGAAAACAATTAACAATTGGAATTTTGAGAATATATTATGACCTAAATAAATTGATGCAAAGTTTTTACTGTGGTTAAAGGATTTTTGTGTCTGATTTAACTAATCCTTACCTTTCCAAAAGATTTCTTTTACACACTCCAATTAAATGCTTTTTTCAGTTACTGTTTTCTCTTTTTTTAAAAATTATAGATTAAATTCATGCATAATAATACAACATGAATTTAATAAAAGTAACAAAATATCAACATTTGATATATTTGACTTCATTTTTGCTCCCTTAGTGGAATGACTTATGAAAAAAAAATTAAAATATCTGAATAAATAGAAGATTTTTAATGTCGTTAACGAGTTTTTGTGTCACACAAAAATAGACAAACTGTAGTGTTTTTGTAACAAATAATTCATTTTTTAGTTTAAAAAATAGATTAAAGTGAAAAATGGGAAATTAAGGTATTAGAGTACTTAAATAAACCACGTAAATAAAAATAAGTTCAATAAAGTTCCAAATTATTTTTATGAAGAAACTAAATTCATAAAAATAATTTAGTTTGGAAATAAATAAAGATAATAAAGTGGAAAGGGGTTTTACTTTAGCTTAAAAAGCAAAACATAAAATTTATTATTGTTCTAAGTGGAAATTATTTCTTGATATTTCTAGATGTTTACGAATATAAAAGGTTTCTAATTTTTATCATAGTCTTGCGCAAATCGATAAATATTTGTATTATTTACAGCATCAAAATTGACTTTCTGAAATATAGCTCAATCTAAATCACTCAATTTTTCTTATATAAGCATTTCATATGCTTACGGAAAATATTTTCGTTTTATTGGTTACAATATTGGGAATTCGATAATTTTAATTATACCTAAGAATTTATACTTCGAGATTTTTGATTAAACAACTTGGAAGACACTTTTTATTTAAAAAATTTTAACGTCTTTTTAAGAAAACGAACATTCGAGTGGTAAGCAAAGAGAAAAAAAAACAGTTCTAACTAAATATGCAATTGCTATACGAAACGAGTTTCCCCCCATTTGAAATGAAATCAAATATTCATTCTGTTATGGAAAAGGTGGTATTTTTTCCCTGAAACTCAAATTTTTTCCGAAATTTATTTCATATGCAAATTGTTGAAGGAGAGAAAAAAAACTGCGAATAAAGTCGTTGGGACGCTCTCGGCTTTAAAACACATTTTGAAGTACTTATCTCTCTCAATCGAAAAGCAATATCTGCAGCTCTTCAAACACAAAGCTCGTTTGCGTTTTCTTTTCCTCCAATTTATTCTGCAAAAGAAGAAAAATGACACGTAGGAAATTCAAAAAAATATCTGCAATACATATTTAAGCTTGTTTTTTCATTAAAAAATTCACTTTAAAAATGCTTGAATTATTTAACTTTCAGAAATTTTATATATATATATATACTCATTGCCATAAAAATTTGCGCACCTAGCAAAAGTTGTCTGAATAAAACGATATTTTACATACGTCAGTACAGCGTTAATATAAGTGATTACAAAATCAAAATAAAATCATCATTTATTGTAGGGAAAAACTACAAATGAATGGAGGTTTTATTACCCTATTGGGCCACATCTAGCATGAATGCACGATGTGATATGGTCGGGAATTGAGGCATATAAGTCCCTTATGATGTTCTGCGAAATCTCGTTCCTCAGTCGCTGTAAAAGCGTCTTTAATTCGATCAAACTCGTAGGCTGTTTAACTTACCATCCTAAATCATCCCAGATATGCTCGATTGGTGACAAATCTGGGAAACGAGTAGGCCAGGAAGGGAGGAAAGGTAGTGGAGGCAATCCTGAGAATCCCTTGCAATTTGGGGGAGAGTATTGTCCTGTTGAATAATGGTTCCTGTTAGCTCTTCAATGAGTGGCGACACAAGTGGCTCAAGATTGACCCGAATATGCCTCTGGGCTCCCAGGGTGCCATAGATCAATATTGGGGTGATTACGTGTTGTATGCAATGACACCCCGTACCATCACACCAGTTATGGGAGTAATGTGCCGCTGTACAGCGAGAGTAGGATTGAGACGTTCACCATGGGACCTCCACACACGTACATGATTGTCATCACTGCTTTAATTGAACCTGGATTCTTCGCTAAATACAAGCTGCTCCCATTCGATTGCAGTCCAATCCCTTTGAGCGCTACGTCACTCAAAAGGAGGCGACAGTAAGTGGGTGTCAATGCTAGGACACGTAAAAGGTACAGTGATAGCAACTGTCCATCAGCCAAATGCCTTGCGATAGTACGGACTGACACAGAGGCCCGTGGTGAAAATGCTGCCTATGTATGGACAATGAGACAGTTGGCGCAATGCATGCGTGTCGTATGATGTGACGGTCTTCTAGAGTATTGGCCTGTCGAAAGCGTCCTGAGCCTGGTCGCCACGTGTAACAGACCTCTATCTTGTCCACTGGTCCAAGCACCTCTTGACAGTAAAGTCAGAAATTCCTAGGTAGCAACCTACACGCCGAGCTGACCACCCGGTTTCTATCATACATATGATTAGGAAGTTAAGGCCATAACAGTACGTAGAGTAGCGCATTTTATGCGGTAAATGACAAGAGTAGAAAGGAGATCCCCTTACATGGCAGTCAAAATGTTTAGCAGAGTAGAAAATTCGTCCTCCCCCAAAATCTTACTAATTTAACATTTTATTGGGATAAGAAAAATAACACGTCTAGAAAGATCTATACGACTCGGAAGAGACAGAGAAAGTTATTTTTATGGTTGAAAAGAGTAAAATTAAGTTTAATTACTAGAATTAATTTTAAGATATTTGAAAAATAGAATTTGTTACACAAGAATATAATGTATATATATATGTGTGTGTGCGTGTGTGTGTTTGTGAGTGTGTATGTGTGTGAGTGTATGTATGTTTGATGATTAATTGAATTTGTCCCTTAGCTTTTTATTTAAATATTCTTAGCACTGATCCTTTTAAAAGTTAAAGCAAATTTCACTTTCACTTCTAAAACTCGTAATTACATCTTTAAGGTTAGCGCGTGTTATATATACTGTAAAGAGTCCGAACCTTTTCCCCTCCCCATTTAAACCCTTAAATTTGTAAGTATTTAAGGAAAGTTCCTTTTCTTGTCAGGTGTATAAGCAATTGCCACCCATTACCCGTTCTTTTTTTACCTCCCTTTTCTGATACTTGTTATGGAAGCTAATCTAATTAGCGTGAAAATATGATATCATGAAAAAATTGATACAAATAAATTAATAAAAACCATGTTCGAAAATTTGTAAATGACTGCATTCTCTTCGTCAGTGCTAACAATAATATTATCATGAGATGTTATCATTGTAACAAGAACAATCAATCCAAGAAACTACCGAAACATCATGCTACCTCGCTCAACTTTAGTTGTCTGATCATATGGCGAAATATATTGCTGAATTTATTCTTTATTTACTACGAAACCAGAGATATCACAACGCCTGAGATGGATCAGGATAAAAAAAAGGTTCTCGGTACAATATGAATAGCTAAGTCGTAATACACACACATACACACACACACACATACATATATATACTCATCGCCATAAGAATTTGCGCACCATGAAAAGAATTGTCAGAATAAAATGAAATTTTGCATACATAAGTACAACGTTAATAAGTAAGTGATTACAAAATCAAAGCAAAATGATCATTTATTGCAGGAAAAATTACAAATGATTTGGTTTCGTTTTGTGTTACCTCGGTCAAATGATGAGGAGGAAACCTGCGTTGGCACGCCCGTTCTCCTAATTTCTACATCACGGGAAAAAATTACAAATGAATGACGGTTTATTATCCTGTTGGGTCACCTCTAACATGAATGCATGATATGACACGCATTGAGGCATTAATTTTTTGAAAAATTAACGGTACAAATAATTTTTTTTTCAATAAATTTACTGATCATCAAATGTAATTTTTTCATAATTTAAGGTTTTCTTATTATTTACACAAATCGAGCGGAATATATTAATTCATTTAACTAAACGAAAATGTTATTAACAAGATATATGCATACAGGAAAAAATGTATATATTCATTTCCTATTCATATTAAATTTTGCTTCACAGTAGAGTTTCTTAAAATGTTAAAAAATAATCGTTTTCTTACACTGTATTCTTACGAGAGCTTTAAACTTCAATTAAATAATATATAATCA
>BMAW01087592.1:94172-138720 GCA_019974015.1 Nephila pilipes
AAAAATTAGTTTATTCAAATTATACTCATTATATCTAATTTAACTAGTATAAAAACCTATTAAATTATCTTGTATATCAACATAACTAACTTATCGCTCTGTAAATAATAATTCCCAACAATAAGATTGCGAGGTGGGGTTCTATAACATACCAATAGTAGGTGCTGATGATAACCGTAACGGGGTATCCAGCCCAACGCCGAAAGGGCGGAGCGAGTATGACGTCATTTCCGAAACTCTGTAAACGCCGGCTTACTACTAATGATGCTTTTAAATATTAAAACAAAAGTAACGTGTATAATTTTAAGCAATCGCTGGACGCATATCAGAAACAAAAAAAGAAATGATTTCTTGAAGAAAAACAGGAAGTAATAAAACGTAAAAATGAAACCATCTTCTATAAGCAATTATTATTTATTTTAGAGTCACTCTATTATTATTTTTCGAATACCTAAAATTTCTTCGACTAAGTGCATCCTATCAATTCTTCATAAGCGAAAATTATCGGTGGAGTTGTACAGGTGTCGTGATTTAAACGTGGCCAATCTGTTCAGTTGCAAGAGGAACGCATATAGTCGATTGTTGTCTTAGAAATTTCATCAATTCGTGTGCATTTTACAGAAAAAATGTTGTACTGAATAGAAGCACTTGTATGCGCTTGCTTTCTATGGAGTATACAAGTAATAAAACGAATTTTATACTACGTATTTAATTTACTCTTAAATACATAGATATAATTTTCAAAAATGTAATTAAAAGTTGTATTTAAAATAACCTATACAAAATGTAATATAATTTTGTAATTTTAATAAAAAATTTATATTAGTTTTAGTAAGTTTAAGATATTAAAAGTATATTTACAACTGTTCGATTCACTATTGTATTAAAAAATGTATTTAAGTCTTCACTTCTTGCTATCTATCTCTGTTGTCCCTGTCTTACTATGAATTTCTGAAAATATCTTAAAGTTTCTGTAGCGATGAAATGAAGTCAAAATGCAACAAGCTCCTTTTTCTTTCAAAATTATTTTATTACAAGAATAAAACTTAAAAGCTCAAACGACATTCAATTGCTTAGTTTTCCTTTGTTGATTTTACACCTTTCTACATTTATATAAGTTATTTTTGAACTGGAGAGTTTTAAAATAAATGTAACTAAGTCTATTGAAATTTTTTATTAGAGGTTTAGCCTTAGAATCAAAATCAACAGTCAAAAAACCATTAAAGATCTACTTCTTTGAAATATCCTTTATGAAATATCTTCCGTTGGACTCCTAGAAACGTCTAACATTTCACAAGAATAGGAACGAGGTGAATACAGTTTTCATAATTAAAATAATTTCAAAGTATTGCAGAAAAAAAGTAAAATTTTGCATGATTCTTTTTGGAGTACCAAATATTCGTTCGGAAAATTTCAAAATAATAGATTTAAAAAAGAATGGATTACAAAGCACTGCAAACCGGTCTAGTAGAAACTGTATGAAACTATCTTTAATCCAGCATTTAGAGGTTTGGCACATTTTGCAAGAGGTTTGCACATTGCACAATTTGCGAACCATTTGATCTAGGAATTATCTTTGTGGATTCAAGAGTTTACTCGTAGTGCTCTTGATCAATCGCGATGACAGTGAAGAAGGCAAATCAGGACACAAACATTAACTATGATGGTCAAAATGTTCTATATATATATATATATATATATATATGCACCATGAAGGAGGGGCGCGATTGTAATGAAATTTCATATGCAAAGACATTTAGACCTAACATGCAAATTATTAAAATTTGGTGTCCAATGAATGAATAGTGGGAGTTACAGCGCATAGGAAGTGCGCTCTCAACAGGTGTATATTAGAAACGATTCTCAATGTGATGGTCAAATGAATACCTTTTAACGACTGAAAAAATATCTCGCCACAGGGTTCAAGTTCATTACTAGCAACTGTAAGAGATTGAAAGAGGTCGTATCATTGGGTTGAAAGAGGCAGGTTGGGAAAATCGGAGAATCTCTCGTCATGTAGGTCGAAGCAATGAGGTGATTAGAAGATGCTGGCAAGAATGGGTGGACAGTGACAGATTTCAGGACCATAAGGGTAGAGGTCGACCTAGGGCCACATCATATCGGGAAGACAGAGTCCCAACGTCTGATTCATCGCTATCAACCATCAGACGTGCGACGCGCACATGAGTGTCCTCCATGACCATTCTCAGACGGCTAAAAGAAAAATCTACGCTCACACCGACCACTACGCCACCTGCCACCCACACCTGCACACTATCCAGCCAGAGTACAGTGGTTGTTAGCTCTATTAGATTGGAATGATGCTGACTGGGTACATATAGTGTTTAGCAACGAATCCCGCTTCCGTGTCTTAACGATCATCGAAGACGTATCTGGAGACGCCCAGGGCAGCGTGCCGATCCTGCTTTCATTATTGCATGCCACACAGGCCTCAACCCTGAGTTATGGTCTGGGGTGCAATTTCCCTAGATAGCCGGATCCCTTTGTTTGTCATTGAAGGCACATTTACAGCACAGCTGTGCGTTGACGACATTCTGAGACCTGTTTTTCTTCCGTTCCCTGTCCTTATTTTTCAGCAAGATGATGCTAAACCACATATGGCACGTGTTACTATGAACTGTCTTGCAGCTTGTCAAACACTTAATTGGCCAGCCATATCTCTCTCCAATCGAGACTGTCTGGGATATGATGGGAAGGAGACTGCATCTACCAGGGAATGTTCATGACCTAGCCCGACAATTGGAGCAAATTTTGCAAACAATACCGCAGGAGACCATCAGGATCACTCTATGCCACGTCGTGTGGCAGCTTGCATCGAGGATGGAGGTGGGTCAACACCTTATTGAGCTAGTTACTTTGTAACTCTAAAATAATCATTGAATTTTTCTTTTTTTGTCTCTATCGGACAACTCCTTTTGGGTGCGTCGTTTTTATTTTTTGTTAATTTTTTTACTATTGAAAAATGTGCCAAATAACTAAAATTTGCTAAATTTAACGAAATATAACGCTGCAGACTTCATAAATTTGTGTATAATTAATTTTAACAATTTTGTTAAAGAACAGATCTGAATCATTTTTGCAACGGGACATCACATAAATTATTAAATTAACATTTAAGAGTATTTTTTTTACTATAGTATGGCTCAAGTAGTACTTTATTAATTATTCTTTTATAATGTAATTTTTATCAATACAAATATACTCAATTAAAGAAATATTCAGCGTTTGAATTTAGTTTTGTACTTGCTAGAATGACGAAATTGCTTGTGGGCTATTTACAACGTATGTTCAGGCTCAGAATATGCATAAACACATACAATACATGTTTTAATTGTTTGCTTCTTTTTTACTTAAAGTGAGTAATCTTTGGTACCTCTATTAAAACTACTTTGATTCTCTTTAATAAGGTAAAATTGCTAATCCATTATGACCATTGTCCCGAATGTATTTCAATAAAGATTGCCTGCTATATTTAGTGGAGTGTACGCGCGTGCCTATATACACCCATTGACATAGAAATGTTTATCGATAGTTGTACGTTAGTTTAATCAAAAGATTATCGCTATTGTACTATGATTTTATTAATTGAACAGCTATTGAATTGATAGTAAGCTCCCCCCTTTGAATCTAATACTATTTTTGCTAACATCAAAATAATTTTGCGATCGGAACCAATTGTAGCCTAATTATACTAGTAGGAAATCATTGTGAATAAATGTTGAATAAGATATGCACCTTGTGATTAAAGGATTTTATAAAAACAATAATTTTTGTAAATGACTTCCAGAGAATAATTTTGAAAAAAGGTTCCAGATATTTTATCAATGAAATCTTGGTCGAATAAGAATCGAAATTAGTAGAAGACATCCCCTGCATCTCTATTTAAAAAAAAATCTCGTTTTCATGCTGCAAAGTGTATCGTTTCTGCTATCGTTGGCGAAATGAATTCACTTACGATAATTTGTTTTCTGTATTTAAGTAATCCTTTTTTCGAACCCGGAGAACAATTTTATTTTAACAATATAGCAGATAAACTTCTCTTGGGAAGGAACTTAGCATTTTTCAAAAAATCTATTTCTAACAAAAGTTCCTTAAGTCGTGATAAGGCTTGAAAAATGACGAGGGCATTACTTTTCACCCCGAAAACGACGGATATGTAACTTCTGGAAAGGAATACCGGAAACGGATTTGAAAACTGGAAAAATTTCGAAATGTAATTTTTTTTATTACTTTATGTACAACATCTGATAAAGACGATTCTTTTAATTAAATTTAAGATTACTATTCAGACTTAAAGAGAAAGAATTGTAACCAACTAGAAGTTAGGAAACGATTTGAACTGTTGAATTCGTTTTCTTTATTGTTATTCGTTTTTATTAAACGAAGAATGGCGCTGCTAGAAATTACTACATAAGCTTCTAAGTGTCATTGATAACAATTATTTGTGAATTTTTTAATTTTTGATAGTAAAATTTCGAAAAACAATAAATTACAACATACACAATTATTTATCCTCTTCACAGCTTAGGTTAAAATAATTTTTCGAGCTATTTATATTGAGACTATATTGTTGCATTTACTTTGTGTGAAAAAAATAATCTAGACCCTCTGTTTTTTGAAAATCAACACGAGTAAAAAGCATCATTAAATGCAAAGACGAATTTCTTATGGTTTCACTTGGAAAACGATAATTGGAATTGGACAGACGAGTTTGAGTTGTTCTCTACCCGCGTAGGCAATTGTTTACGTTCCATGTCGGCAATCATGTCAAGATACGTTTGTAATAAACAATTAACATACAATCCACATTGTGTTAACTTCTTTGTGTCATAGAATAAGTGTTTTTCTAATTTTGACTTAACTAAATAATAAAAAAGTTCTTAAATATTAGAGCATATTGCTTAAATATTAGAATAGCGTGTTATTTATGTACTTATTTTGAAATGTGATGTTTCAATGTTTGGATTTCGGAATCAGAAAACTAATATGAAAATGTATATGCAAAAACTTAAGATGACGGTATTTGAGACGTTACAATTCTCAGTCATATGGAAAAGACTATTGATGAGTTGATATTTTGATTTTGACGCCAGCTTTGAGATTACCTTGAGATCCTATTAAATTTAGCGTTCAAGAGAGACTGCTATTATTTTATAAGCAGACTTTCGTTAAACTAACTATTCTACTTGAAATTTACTGTTTTCTAAATAATGATTCGCCAAATTGATGCTATACAAATGTAAAAATATCATAAAAAAGAAGAATTTTTACAATCATACAATTGACATAATATTGAACAGACATATTTTCTACTTTCCAAACCTAAACAGGTCGAATAAAATAGAAATTCTCAAAGGGAACAAAAAATATTTCTTTTGTTTTGAATGAAAGTCTCCAAATTACAACACAGTTTGAATCCCATCTTTTATTTCGTTAATTAATGTATGCTGATTCTGCTTCATTTCTATTGAGAAGATTGGGTTAAAAATGTTTAAATATCAATGAAAATGCTTCCTATTTTAAATTTGAGTTAAAGACAGGGCATACTGTATCAAAAAATCATTTTTCTGTTTTTTTTTTGCCCCATTATTTTTGATTAAAGAGTATATGAAGAAAAATAACGTAACACACAGAAAATCCATGACACGAAAAACCATCTCATAGTAGTATTGAAAAATGAGGTTTTAAATAATGTGCAATATATTTTTGACTCCTTTCCTTGAAACATGGGGTATAATTTTTTATTAGCGCGCTCCTTTCTTTTAAAGACACAAACATTCGGAAGCATTGGAGTTTTCAGGATTCATCCTAATTATTTCCACAGCTAATCAAATTTGATTAGAGAGATTTTGAATTTTGCAGTATGTCTCAGTGACCCACTAACTGAACTAATAAAGAATTTTCAGTATTAATAAAGTGTATCTTAAAAAGTGTTTTTGGTACTGTTTGGTTAGCCAGGAAGAAACGATAAATGTTGCGCCTTCACTCGTTATCGTATTTGTGCCTATTTTGCGTGCGTTACCAAAAATGTTGACTTCGCGAAATTTGCATCCAATTAACCGAGCAAGTCAATATTTTTAATAACTAACGAAGTTAAATAATTGGTAGGTGGCAGTCTTGGTAGATATTTCAACGCAACTCTTTATCCCCCTCAAATAAATGTAGTCAGTTTAAGGTATTAGTTTAATATTAACTATAATGTGATTAATTTAATGTGATTTTTTTAATTATTTTTTCCGAATACATATAATGACACGCTTCGTTACATTCTTTAGTAAAATGTTATGGAGTAAGAAAAGTAGAACAATAATTTATGGAGATCCGGTGTTTATTGTCCAGGCATAATATTATTAAAGTATAATTTTTTAGGTAATGGTGTTCTTACTGTCTAGTGGTTTCCCCTTTCTCTGGAACAGATAATCTGGCGAGTATAACCTCTACATGGTACTCAGGGAACAACTACTTACATATTTTAGATTTTATGTTTAATTTTTAACACATTAATTATGCAAACTCAGAATTCTACTTTAACTTAATTCAATTTATTTTATAAGGAGGTATTTCCCGTTTGTACGAAAGGAATTCATTAAGTCACACTACTTCAAGCTACTACCTTCTCTCCCCCGATATCACCTGAAGGGGCTTATAGCCTGAAGGGATTTGAATTTCTCGATGATTAAACTCCTCACTTGTGTGGCTGAAAGACATTTAACTACACACTGGTGTCTAAAAGTTAAACATAATAGGTAATTATACAAATAATGAAGAAATCCTTAGTTGAAAATGCTGGAAAGGTGCTATGCGAGTGTAAAACGGTCATAAAATAAGATAATAATACAAAGAACAAAAATAATCAATTTTATTATCTACAGAAACAGTTTGGAAAAAAACTAGGCGTAAGAGGAATTCACACTTTAGTGGAAAACCAGTCATATAAAAAAAATCCGTGCTAATATTAAATGTGGTATGAGGTCACCTCTGATTGGGAGACACCTTGCATAACTTACTAAGACACTGTGGATGAGTTGCTAAGTTCAAAGAGCTCTAAATGTCACTAAGCACTATTATTAGCTTCGGAATGGATTCGAGGGTGAGGAAGAGCTGCAAGGTGTCCCACAAGCATATCGCACACATGCTTAATATAATCCAGATCAGTTAGTTAGCAGTTCATAACACGTGTTGAATATTTTGATTTTCCAGGAAATCGTCTAACAGGCACGTCTAACACTGTGACAAAGCACGTTATCATCTATAAACATGAAATCAGTACTAACAGTGCCTAGAAACAAGCAATCATAAGGATCAAGAACTTCACCTCTGTATCCGTTATAGTCGCACACACAGTGTCAAAGACATAGAGGTCTGTTTGGCAATCCAGTATGATCCAGTATCATGACTCCCCGAAAAAAAAAGCAATGTTTTCTTTAAAAAAATCGCGATGTTCGAAAAAAATATCTATCCGCGATGTTTTCCTTATTAAAACGGGATCTAAATTTCTCCCTATATCATTATACGATGAGAATAAGTCTTCAGACTAAAGCGTGTTTAGACAGTGAACATGACATTGTCCCACTGTTCCAAAGTCTTCTTATAACAAGCATTTTTATACATAGATGGGAAGAGATCACATAATACTACTCATGTAGCATTGATGATCGAGTCTCCCAAAACAATTTGTCTGCAAACTCGTTCTCCGAAGGAGGCTGAGTGCTCTAAAGTCTGGTAGTAATAGTTTGGCCTAATTGTCCCTCTGATATCAAGCAGTTATTGCCAGATGTCGGTCTTGGCAAACATTTATGACTCTTGGCCGACTTCTTACTGGTCGTCGCTTAACATTTCTCGTTCTTCAAAACATATGTCATTTTTCTGAATTCGAATCACGTCGATTTGAGATCGTCTGTATGAGCATCCAATTATTCTTCCTTTCGCAAGCATGTCCAGTAGTCGTCTTTGTGGCATCATAAGTTCTGTTTTATCAGGAACAAATATTCTTCACGCATGAATTGCACGAAACGGTCCAACTGCTTTTCTGCGTGAGGCAGTTTAATCGCATTCCGACGTGTGCATTTGTTTCGTGATAGAAAAGATCGATTGAAAAATTTCTCGCATATAGAGAAAAGTTCATCTTCTACAGAGAATTCTCCGCAAGGATTTTCAAAGATTTACAAATATTTACTTACAGTTACAAATATTTACTCCGTTTTGCATTATAGGAATTAGTTATACACTTTGGACATTAGCTATACACTTTGTCTGTGTATAATTTTAATGATTGCTTTTGATACATAAAATATGAAAATTACTATAACCTAATGCATAAGAATAAATATTTACAGATCGGTATACTGCGATGCATTTTTAACGCTGTAAACTATAACTTGGTCGTAGAAAAATAAGAACAATAAGAGAAAAATAAGAAATACGAAACAGCAGACAGTGTAATTAGCAGCAAGAGTTTTATTTTCCTTGTATCATAACGAACATATTATTTTCAGAGAAACATAGTTTTTTAAGAATAAAACATTAGTTTTCAAAAACATTTGGTTCTAAAACTATGCTTTGCAAACGCAAGCATCTAAGAAAACCACTATCGTGATTTATTAAATTTAACGATTTTTTCTACAAATTTGGAAATAATTAACTAAAATAATTGACACATATTTGAATTAACATGCTTTGCTAGGAAAATTGTTTCGTGTGGTGACATGTTATGAAAGAGTTTGTTATTGATTATTTGCTATATAATGTAAAAAAATTATGATTTATTATTTCTGTGTGTGTTGTACATATAGTAGTTGCGAAAATTGAGGAGAGTTTTTGTAATTTTTTTTTCTAATTTGCATGCTTATAAGAAATTATTCATTTCCTGCATTGCAAACATTTTAATATTATTTAAAGGTAAAATAAACGATGAACTGAAATTAAATGAAGGGATATCAAATACAATATAACTACTCTTAACGCTGTATCAATACTGCGCTGTGATACAGAATTCCCCAACGTTACATACTTACGACCTGCTTACGCCCCCGCTTCTGTTATTCAGCAATAGATAGTGTGGTACCTTTTCACTGTAATTCCTTCTGTCCAATAAATTTAGAACAATCCATGATATCCTCGAATGCGGTGTGTGTGTTTTGAACAATGAGAATGTGGTACATGAAGCCATTTTTTGGCCCTACTGCAGTCCAGGGCTTGGTCAGCGACTTATGGATAAAAAAATAGTAAGGACGTTTGTTCTAATGAATAATAAATGAATTAAATGATTGTGTTGTTCTGTGAATTTTTTGGATATATTATTCTAATGAGTGCATTTTGGTGATTCTGTTGTTCCACGGCTTATTTAGATAATTCTATTCTGGTGAGTGGAAGTGTTACTTTTAACTGCAATGTAGCTATTTAGTATACTTTTTTTTATGTATTGCAGAGTTAAGTGTTTTCGTTTTATGAGTTTCAGTGCAAGTGCTTCCGTTTTTGAAAATTGCTATGTTTTCGTTTAGTGAGTTGTAATGCCTTCGTTATGTCAGTGTTTTCGGCTTAAAATACTTAAACGTTTTGCTGGTGAATTATTAGCTTGTAGGGTTAATTTCTTTCACTTGAAATATTTTAGTTTCTTTTAATTATATTCTAATTTATTATATGTAAGTTTTTTTCAATAGTATAGATCTCCTCTGTACTATCAATAGTATCGTTTATTAGTTTATGGGGAGATGGATTTTTTTTTTGAGTAAATTGTTTGCGAGTATACTTTTTATGAATGACATGGAAATAGCACAAATTCAATAATGGGTGTTAAATTAAGCTATAAGAAGAGAACTTATTCAAAACTAGTGATATATGGTAAGACGATACAGAGTTTGTGCATAATCATATTGATAATAGTTTGATCAAAAAAAGGAAGAAAAATTACAGATGGGTAAAAGACAGCGTAATATAAAACCAGTGAAAGACAGTGGAAATAGAGTTGTAGAAATGAACATTTATCTCATTAATTCATAAATTTATCATATAATAACCAACCCGATAACCAACCGCAGTTTTAATTTTTATGATGATGTGGTTTTAGATTACAAATTTCGAGTATGCCAAATGCAATGGTTAGATCTAAATTCCACATATACTGAGTTGGTTAAAAATTCCGAACAGGGCATCCGGCGTTTATTATATCTAGGGTAATTTACTTGTAAGGAGCAAATAAATGAAATCCAAATAAAAAATATGTAAAATATATCTTGGCAAACCAGCAGCATACGGCTGTATGCCCAGTTTTCCCCCACCAACTTGATATGTAAGGCATTTAGACTTAACGAGATAATCAGCCTGCACGAAATTAGGCATGAAAATCCTCATCGCCAAAAAAGGCACAAATAGGACCTATTATGCACAACTCTTTTATCGTAGATTTTTATAAAATGAAATTGCCAGAATAATTTTGGTATCTGTTTTCTGATAAACTACAAATTCTTTAAGGAAAATTATTCAAAAAATAAAGTTATTTTTTACTTAAAATGAAAACGGCCCAATATTACGTGAAATTATTTTAGTTATTGACAAAATATCGCAAATGCATTACTTTATTGATATTTATTATCAAATCATTTTAATGTTATGTGTTCACTATTTCTGTCTCTTTTATTACATTATCCACATAGTATGCTTAATTTCAAGCTCAAGTTATTTTACTGTCTTTTCAAATTTTTTTGTCTTTTCAAATTATTTTTCTGTCTTTTGTGAAGAGGTTTTCCTTCGCCAAATTTCCTCTGTTTGTATGTAATTGAAATACTTCATATAACAAACTTAAACTTATGTCACAGTAAAAATCTACAAACTTGGCGAAAAAAATAGAACTTAGTGTCCAGATATACATTGCATCCACTAGAGCAGGGGTGGCGAGCCTTTATGTATCAAAGTGCCATTTTTTCTTAAAAAATGTTTAATGAGGTCATAGATGTGCCTTCAAATAATTTTGACTTCGTGATATTATTGGGAAAATAATAACACTAAATACTATCAACTCAAAACTCTTTAATCTTTATTTACTACAAAAAAATACATTTTGCAATGTCTCAGTTGTACGCGTAATCCAAATTAAAGTAACATTAGTGTGACTTCTGTTGCTGTACTTTAGATGACAAATAACTTATATTGGGGTTGTAAGATGTTACTTTTAGCAGAATGCATGCTGAACTCGAGTTATCTGTGAAACGGATTCTAAGCGAGCCTGTAATGTTATTCATCTCTGAAAATAATGATTCCCATGCACAGGTAGATGAAAATACCGTTAAAATAGCAGAGCCAGCTTCTTCAAACAGTTAAATGTATCTAGTAACGAATTCCACGTTTCCAAAATTTTGCTATTGGCATTTTTACTTATATTGCTTATCAATCTTTCTGTTTCAATTAATTCTGACTATTTCCTCCGTTTCAATAAATTTTTGGATCCATATTGAACTAGACTGGAAATCAATCAGCTGCATTTCAAATTCTTTAATTTCCAACCAATCGAATTGAAACAAGTTCAGTTTGTCAAATGAAGTCACATCAAGATACATAATGAATTTCAATGTTTCCGATAATTCTTTGAACTGAAAAAATCTCACTGAAAATTCATTGGTTGAAGAATCAATTACAGAAATAAAATCTTCAGTGATTGTTTCTTCTCCTGGCTTCTCATGTATATCTAAATCGTTCATATTTTTTTTCCAAATTTAGAAAATACTTGTAGTTTTTTGTAATAATATCGTTCCTGTGTATGTGAAAATATGCAGTTTAGCGTCAAAAGCACGAATGAGATCTATCATGGGGATTTTTTTTTTATTCTTGCCTTGAAGATTCGCGTTCAATTCATTCAAACGTTGGCATATGTCTGTAAAAAGCATCAATTTTGAAGCCACATAACATCCAACAACTATGGGTATTGCTCAATTTCCCTCTCATTTTGTAGAAACAGTCTGATTTCTTCCAAGCAATCAACAAATCTTTGAAGTATGTTTCCGCGGCTCAACCAGCGAGCATTATTATACATCAGTAAGCCATTGTACACCGAGCTGACTTCATTTAACAAAGCATCAAACTTTCATTTATTTAAGGCCTGCGACGAAATGAGATTGACTGTTTTTGTGACAACTACCATTACATTATCAAGAGATGTTAAACCGCTCTTACCACACAAGACTTGTTGGTGAATGATGCTGGGGAATTCAAGAATCGAATGTCCTACATCTGTTTGAAATAAACTTATGAAATCATTTTTTTTGCCCACTATACTTGGAGCATCATCAGTTGTAGTTGAAACAATTTTTTTCAAATCAATTTCTTTCTCAGCAAGCGAATGTTTAACAGCCAAAAAAATATTTATGCCCTTTGCAGTAGTTAGCAACGATTTTATCGCACTTAATTCTTCCTTAAGGACGTTTCCTACGGAATATCAAACAAAAACACCTAAACGTGCAAATTTAGAGACATGAGTGCTTTCGTCAAGACACAGTGATGTAAAAGGAGAGGAGTTAATGTCAATTTTTTGTTGATCTGCTACATTTCCGGACAGTTTTAATATTCTTTCTTTTATTGCGTGTCTAGATAGAGGAGAATCTCTGATGCGCTGAATTATCTTCATTATCGAAATCATCAAAAGGTGAGGGCGCGCAAGTTAACCAGGTTTCCTACAAAACCCCTCTCTCTTGAAAAGGTTTACTAAGCAGAGCAATGATATTTGCAGCTGAGTAATTTGCCACGCTCGTATGACAATTTTTGCCAACATATTTAATCATAAACTTCGACGGTTTAATTCTGTCTTTCATTGCACTTGCAACTAATCCCTTTTGTTCTGGTTCACTTTTTTGACCAACAAAATTGTGATTTGTTTCAAAATGCCGTTTAACAGAGGATGTTCTACATACCACTGTTCCAGAACATAAAACACACACCGCTTTGTCACCTTTACTAATCATACTATATTTCTCAGTCTACCATGTTTGAAATTCTCTGATACACTTACTATCTTGCACATCTTTTTTTTATTGAACTAGACATACTAAATAACAGTTAAAAATTGTAAATATAACACAATTAAAATTTAAAATACAGTAGTGTCAACGAAATTGACTATTATGCTTTGCGTAAACAGACTATGCGTCATTAGGAATTATAGTCAACGATATAACTAACTACAATAACTAAAGAGCGTATTATGGTTTTGTTTTGATAGATTGATATGCGAATCTCAACGTTCGTTTTTAACTTTCCTTTTTCTGAAGTAAGCTGTTTATAGGTAATTTAAACTGAAATAAATGTTTCACTTTCTAAATTTGAAAAAAATGAGTACCGTTTCATTCTGTGAAAAGACTGTCAAATAAATGCTCCCTCCCACCAAAGAAGTTTATGAATTATATGTATACAAGATGCAATGTGAACAATAGTGAATCCAGAAAAAATATCCGAATAGATGCTGATTCATCATTTATTGTAAATTGTTGCAGTTTTGGTGGTTATGGAGTGTTTGAGGAAAACATTATGTTTAGAAACATTCATACCTATACTTCTTGTAAAAGATGTAGTGGAAGTATCACATAATAACAAAGAAATCCATTAGAGATTTATCTAATATTTTTTTCAATAGAATGTAAGAGCTGCAGTATGCTATGTTTTATTAAGAAATTCAAAAGCGTTAGGTGAAAGTAAGATATTCCTGAAATAAACGAACATTTTGTATATGCGAGGACAGCCAGCCTCATGCCTCAGTGACAACTTTCTGTGGTAAAATGGACATTCCTCTACCAGTAGCTGTAATTCTTATAAAGTTGAAATAATGCTTTGCGAAAGTGCACCAAAGAAGATGCGAAAACAACAACGAATAGTGATCCGCTAGAATAAGTGACATAATTTCGTCAAATGTTATTGTCAGTAGGAATAGGATATGGAAACTTGTGATGGAAAACTTGTGAAAATGAAGTATTTTTCATACTTCCATTAGATTAGGGTAGCGGACTCTGTTCAAAGATATTTATTGATCAAACTTTCGCAAACAGTAACAGCTCTAGTTATCAAACAAAGGCAAAAGCTCAATGTAGCATTTGAGAAAATAAATCAGTAACCATTGAAATTGAAGAATCAAAGAAAAACATATCGGAAAAACTTTAATAAAAATCAAAACTTAAAGCAAAATACTATAAAAATAACAAGCACTAAAACAAAGAATAATTAATGTAAGTTAAGAAATAAAATTAGAATGTAACTCAATCAACTTTAAGAATCCTAACTAAAGCCACTTTAACCTCCTCAGTCCCGAAACAGAAATTAAAAGTTTTTCTTCAAAAATGATTATAATTTATTATTACCATCATATTATGTTAAAAAATGTTAGTTTCATTTGTGTGTGCTATGGCTGTGGGTTGGGGAGGGAGAGCAAGTATCACAGGTGGTAATTAAGAATTGGAGTGTTATATTTAAAGTACATTTTTCTTAGATGTTATACAAATATTTAGACTTGAATAAATTTTATATTTTTAATGGAATCTTTTGAAGCAGTTTCTTGAGTCTTTGAAGCACAGAAATATTTTAAAGCTGAAACATCGCACTGCAGTTAAAGCACTACATTTTGGCATTCTGCATTTACTCCTTTAAGGCTACACAGTACCCTAAAAATGACAAATTTATCGATTTTTTTTTTTTTTTTTTTTTTTTTTTTTTGCATTTTCCTGTAGCCCATACATTTGGGAATCTTGGCACCAAATTTTAGATCTAATAACCAATTAGGTTTTTAGATATTTGAAGTTTTCGGAGTATTGTCAGTCACTATTTTTGACAGCAGAGGGGGGCGTGGTTAGTTTCGGTTTCATTTTAAAGCATTTTTCCACTCTTAAATTTAATTAATTACTAATATTTTTAAATAAAATCGATACTTGCAGAGAAGTGGATATTAACTTCAACTTTCACTACTAAAATCGTTTATGTTTCTTTATATTTTGAGTTTTTGATGTGTTTATTGTTACTTAGCTAAAATTGATAAGAAAAGGTCTTTCTCAAGACCAACATTTATTCTGCATATAATTTAAACAACTTAAAAGCTTTTTTAAATAAGTTTAAATAAGTTTTAGTTAAGTTTTTTCTGTTGAGAAAATGCCACGACAAAACTTTCACAGCTTGAGAAGAGAAGCAACATTTCTAAAAGATAAAGTACTGCTGAATATGACAATTCTTAAAACCTGCCTTTACTACAAACTTCAATTTTGATATAACTACAAAACTTCAGAATACAAATGTTTTGAATACGAGTGTTTCAAATAAAAGTATGTTTCAAATTACATTATAGTGGATACTGAATGTTTGTTTACAGATAATTTAAGCAATAGTTGTCATAGTGCATCTTAAAAACTTTGCTATGGTCAAAGAAATGGATTTGCATATAAAAGGAATGTTGTATGTGTTAATTGTGACCAAATCTAAAGTGAAACATGTTCATAACAATTGGTTGATGCTATATTACATCAAATATCAAATGTTAGCAAGCATCAATTTTTTTAATGTTCCATTTGATGTAAATATGAGGTTAGTGCAAGGTATGTTAAGTTTGAGACTTGGCTACTCGGCGTTGGAAAAATTCTGCATGCATATGAATTGAAATATAATGTCTAGTAAAACTTTTAAAAGACATTATAAGCCAAAAGTTCTGATTGGATATCTCTTTGGGTCAAATCAGCCGTTGCTTGATATTCGTAAAGATGTCATTGAGGCGTAGGGCTCAAGGAATGATAAAGATATAGTCGGTTTTGGAATGTCATATGATGGAAGCTGGTTGACAAGAGGACATACGTCAAATATCGGAATAGGATATGTTATCGACTTGCTGACTGGCTTTGTGATAGACTACGAAGTATTTGTCAAAGCGGTGTGGAGAATGTGAACAGACGAAATTTGAGCTTGGAGAAGCCAGTGCTCAATTTCGTATTTTATAAGAAGACATCAAGACGTTTGAAGTACAACATATGTCAGATCATATGGTGCAATGGAAGTAAATGCAGCTGTGAAATTATGGGAAAGATCTGAGAGCATTGGCTTCCGGGACACAATCTTGCTCTATGACTCTTGGTGTTTTTACCAGTCATCATTAGCACGTGGAAAGAAATCAGGTATTCACAAAGATTGGGTAAAAATACCAATCAGCGAAGAATATTATCCCAAAATCTTGGCGATTTATCAGCAATTAGCATCAACTGAATTATTAAGCACGTGTGTCAGAGGTTTGACACAAAATTCTAATGAAGCATTACATTCGATGATTTGGAACAAATATTCCAAAGAAAATACAGCTTCTAGGAGTCGTGTGTTGATTGCCATGTCGAGTGCAATACCTGAATTTAATGTTGGAACATTAAATTCAGGTATTTTACTAAACTCAACTAAAAACATTTCAGGATGCTAATTGAATTTATAACAAGTTTGTGATCAGAACATTTAGTGTACTTTACTGATTGTAGAAGAACCTATTTCAGAAAGAAAAGAAAATCTGCATATTTTAAAGTCGCGCAGAAAAAAATAAAACTTGTTAAATTGCGTCGACTTAAAACTCAGAAAAAATTAGGTGCTATGTACAAACCTGGTAGTTTTTAACTTTTTTTAAACTTTTATTTATATCATTATTATTTTTTATAAGTGTATTGTGTTTTAAAACTTTTGTGAAATTATTATGTTAACTTTAAGCTGAATAATCTGTCATCGTAACAAATGTTATATCGATATTTTGCAAAAACATATTTTGAATAAATAAAAATATTTACCATCATATTTAATTAAAGTAGTGTTTTCATATATTATATAAGTAGTTAAATAATATATTAAAAATTTAGAGCTTTGCAAGTATTATTAATTTTTGTTTTATGCCTTTAAAAACTTTAAATGCATTTTTCTCAGACTTTTATTTTTGAAGATTTAAGTGTTTTTTAATCCCTAAGGCTTTTTTTCTGTTCAAGATAGAGTCTTGAAATTTTTTATAGATACTTAGATATATGTTTTCTATAAAAGTTAGTATGGATTTAGGTCTGGGATCCCTAGTTATGTTTTTAAAAAATGTTAAAGTTAATATTTTAAAAATGTTCGTGTTTTTTCCAGGTTTAGGTAGAAAAATAATTATTAAAAATCAACAAGTAAACAGATTTAAAAATCCATACTAACTTTTGTTTACAATAATGTATGAAATATAAATCACTCAAAATAATTAAGAAAATTCAAAAATTGTGTATTTTATAAGAGTTTAAATAAACTTCAAAAATTTAATTTTTTTTTAAATTTTAAGATAAGGGCTTGTTAAATTGACTTTTTATTTTCAGAATCAATTTAATAATATAGTATGAAAACAATACATAAGTTACTTTTAATATTACTGTCTCCAAAAAAAAATTGAAAAAGGGTACCGTAGCCTTAACTTCTATCCATTTCGAGAATAGGCCTTATATCTTTCTTCCTTGCAGAATCATACGGCATACAAACAGGTATCATTCGTTTAACTGGAGGCTCGTTGTTCTCAATCGATTCATGCGATGAATCCGATAGAAGAAATTGGACTTCGTGATTGCTTCACCCCATAGATCCAAGTTGATGCAACATTTGGTCTAAAGGATAAGTAACAGAGGATATCCTTTTCGTGTGCTCCGATAGCTTCCATTTTGGGACGGCATCCTATCCAAGTACTACTCATTGTAAAATCAATCATATGTAAGATTACTCTAACTGTTAGTTTTTTGTTTGAATTTTCATTCCGTAGTTGGTGATGCAACGATCTAAATGATCTACACCCCCATGAATTGAATGTAATTTTTTACAACTACAGGACAGTCGATAGATGTGTATTTTCTTTCTTTTTTTGGACCATTGAAGTCATTTTTCTACAGGAAGTTTACCATTTTCTGTTGATAAAACTAATACACTTTTGTTACCAAACCATTTGGTTACGCAACTTTTTTTTGTCCAAGCGTGCAATTTTATCAACAGAACCACGGCCATTTCTTTTCCTCTCACAATCTGTTTGTAATTCTGTTAATTTTGGAACTTTGGATGCAAAAGTTCTCTATTGAGTAGCATATCTACTAATGAATCCTATGTATTATGTACCATATTGATTAATTGACATAAAAGTCGCAAATAAAGCGAGGACAAATAATTGAAAATTGTAAAACCAAAAATGAATTTAACCCTATTGAAAATCAAAGTATCACATGTAATACTATAATATTTACAGTTTTCTCAGAGCTTACTATTTACAACAAATTAAGATCTATAAATCTATGCTGCATGGCTATATATTCCTAGATAAGATCTACATTCTTAAAATAGATTTCTATTTGCAAATGAATAATTATAAAATATTTACTTTTTAGGCAGGAGGGATTCCTGTTTACCGCTAAAAGTGGGTTGATAAAACCTGAGAAAGAACTTTTATTGATGAACTAAAAAATTAGAGACAGCACATTGAACTATATTATATGTGATACTACCGTTTCCAGCTGATTTGCTTCTAGTGGGTTATTTTAAAAAAATTCAGAAGCATAAGCATCACACACATGTGATACTCCTTAACCGAGGAGATTAATATTAGACATACAATTCCCCTTCAATTCTTAAAAACATTATGCAAAATGATGATAACATATCGCCTTCTAGTAATCAGAATTATTAAAATACTTTTAAAAATATATAAAAGTTATTAAGATATTTGAGCTAAGATTAAAAATATTAAATTAAAAAGTGAATAAGTAAAACCAAACAGATATTAAATACAAAAAAAATGATAAGAATTATTTTATGTTTTTATTTCAAATATTAATCTATTTTATTATTTTTGTATTTTAAATTCGTTTTAAAAATAAATTGGTTACTTTGATTTAACACAAATAAGAAAGAATTTATTTAAACTAATTTGAAAATTTAATTGTATATTAACTATTTATAATCTGAAAGATATATAGTTAATATACAATTATTATATATCTCTATAAATATTTAAACTTAAGTGAAGGAAACTTTATTATTTGGAAAAAGTAATTATTTCTTTTGACAAAAATATTATTACTAATTTTATTATCTGCAATTTTAAATTAAGAGGTCAGAATTTGACATTGTTAGAGAATTGACTTCGCACTTGGAAAAGATATTCAATGAGAAATCGGATGACTTTTTTAATAAGGGTATCGTACAACTGTCTTTACACTATCAAAAAGAAAATGATAGAAATCCTTTTGTTGATTATAAATATTAAAGATTCATTTAATATATATAAATGCTTTTTACCAGCAAAAAAAAATTGATTTACTTTCCGGTCCGTTGGATGATATATACACATATACAGAAATGAAAATTACTTGCTTAGTACCAATAGATACGCTTCCTCTTCAATTCGTTTGATTTTTATTTTATCCTCAATAGAAAAAGCTTTCCTCTTTATGGAATTCATAATAATTTTACGGATTTTTTTCCCAGAATACTACAGGAATGATTAATGTCTGTTCATTCTGAAGCGTTCATAGGGATATCAAACAATGGCTGGATATCGAAATGAGTTTGACATCATTATAATCTGTTCCACTATTGCTCTGATTTTTCAAAAGGGGGGGTTGAAGAATGGAGTCTGTGAAATGAATCAGTGGATCCCTAAAAACGGCGGGGAAAGCTGAGGAAGAGGAGTATTATTTGTCGTGTAAAGTCAGCCCTGGACCAATCGTGGAAACACTAAATACATGTGACATCACGATCACGTGATATCTACATCACATGCTACCAACCCATGTTAACTTTTCTTATAATCGTTTATTTAGCCCTGCGTTTCTGAAATGCTTCATATAACTTACATTTTACTATATATACTACTTTCAAATTCGATGCGAAATTATTATACACATTTTTATTCAAAAATAAATGCTTACATCTTAATTTTAGATTGCTGTAACATAAAAAAACAATAAATCCTTTTTCTATCAACAAGCTAAAATAATGGCTACAAATTTATTTGGTTTTATATAATTATGAAAACGTCCAAGATTTAACTGCAATTTTCAAATATTTACAAAAAAGATTTTTTACTGCTGTTCTTTAAAATTTAATTTAATCAGATTATTTGAGGAATGTTTATTATTTTATATATGTTAGTATTTATTTTTAACATTTGCTTAAATTTTCTAGTAATATTTATTGGTTAATACTTTGAATAATAATTTGAAATTTCAAATTTGAATGAATGATTAATGCAAAAATACTTGAATACTTTTAAGACATTGTATATTTGAAAGTTTATGTTATAATATCTTCAGAAAATCATATAAGTTTATATTGTAATACCTACAGATAATCATATTAGTTTATATTGTAATATCTTCAAATAATAATATAAGTTTATATTGTAATATCTTCATTATATCATCATATCTTTAGTAATTTACTTCTTGACTTTAATTCCTTTAAAGTTATAAGACCTAATGACTGTAAGAACTATTACAGATCAGGGTTGAAAATAATTTTCATATATGTAAATACTTATGTATGACACTGATGATATTTTACGGAATAACACCACAGTATTTAAAAAGCAGTGTTGCGAAATCTTAAGATTTTTTTGGCCAATTTAATACACTTTTTAAGTATATGACTGTAGAGCAATGATGCCCGGCAAGAATTCTTTTTTTTTTACTTCATAAGTTTCTTACTTCAAAAATTCATGTTCTCCCGAGTGTCCTTTCTACCATCTCACATACACCGTGCATCACATTTTATATCAGATGTTTCATCATTATCTTCACACATTTTTAAATCATCTATTTTACAATTATGTGATTTGGTTGGAGAAAACTCCTACTACAATTTATTTACGTTTTTGTACAAAATCGTATTTCTAATTCATATTTAATCTTTTTCATAATCATTAATCCATTTAATCGTTAATAATTTTTAAACTAGTTTCAGTCACCAATTATTTTTAATAATCGCTTATCAGATTAAATTCTATCTTTTTTGATGTCGAGAAAAAAAAATTGCAGCTTGTTCTACTATCAACAATTCTTTAGCACTTTTTAGTCAGATTTGGCTCTTGCGTCATAAACTTACAATCAGTCAACCAGTCAAATAAAATATTAATGTAACTTAAACCGCTTTCCATTTACCGAGAATTTATTTCACATTTTCATATCTTGTTGTCTTAAGATATTTGTTTATATTTAAGATATTAAGATAACAATTATGAAATGAACCACAACTTGTTTGCGTTTAAACTCAAAATTGGGTTTTTATATAATATTTAAGATTTTAAAGCGGACATTTTATTTCTTGGTTTTTTCTATAACGTTGTTAAAAAAAACATATTGAAAAAATTTAAACCAATGTTTGGTGCAGTATATTCAGATTTTATTCTAAGCCATTATCTCCAACATTTCTTCACACAGATTAAATAAAATAATTTTTTTTGTAATCGATATACGAGGGCTATTTTTTTTCAACCTCCGATTGGCTATAGTAAAATTACGGGTAAATATAAAAAAAATAAATTTATTACCAAAAGTAATGTACAACAAAGGTTACTTCTCTACATAATCACCTTGACGATTGAGGCATTTATAATATCTGTGAACGAGCTTTGTAATATCTTCTTCATAAAATGTTGCCACCAATGAATTTAGGTGAGTTGTGACCATTTCTTTGAGCACCTGTTCAGTTTGGAAGCGCTACCCCAAGCCACTTCTTCAATTCAGGAAAAAGATGAAAGTCACTCCGCGCTAGGTCGGGACTATATGGTGGATGTTCGAAAGTTTCCCATTTTAATTGCTCAAAAAGCCGTTGGATTGGGGAAGCAGTTCGGCCATCTTTAAACTTTCGATACCATTTACGAGCAACACCATCACCCATAAAGCTGTCTCCATACACTCGACCCATTCTTCGAAGAATTTCCGCTACACTATTCCCTTCTGCCTGCAAGAAACGAAAAACACTTCGCACTACTATTTCGACTTGCAAGCCTTTTATATTTTAAGAAACTTGAAAACATTAAGCTTTGTGATCAATTGGTTTTTCTTAACTTGGAAAACAATTTCGTGAAACGTCTTAGCCTCAGTTCTGACGTATTTAATTAATTAATTATTACATATTGTTAGCTTTACTTTGCAGATATCTTAATTCCGTAAAGGAAGATTATCCAAACGCGTTATAGCTGTGAATTTACTGGAAAATAAAAATTCGGTTTGATTTTGATAGAAATTAAAAATAGTTTTTATAATGCTCAAATTAATATTTTTTTTTATTTATGAAAGTTATATTATTCTTATACACACTCTAATTAAAATTTCATACAGCTTTTAGTCTTTAGTTCTGTTCACTTTTTAATTAAAGTTTAATATTTTTGTTAAACTTTTATTGACAGGAAGTGCACAAGTACCGATGGCGCAGAGGTAAAACACTCGTCTACGAGGGTTCAAAACCTAGTATAGGCAACATTTAAATTCATATTAATGTTTTGTTTAATTCTTCTCTGCTTTCTATTAGAATTTCTAAAATGTTTCACAGTATTCTTCGCATTATCAAGATTATTTTATGTTCCAGGTTTTGAAATATTCTAAAGTAATATATAAACACATAGTTTAGCTGCTTTTAGTCTGTTAATAAGCCACGTTATTCGGATGTTTATATTGCGTGTTTAATTCAACCTGTTCCAACATCTGCATAAGAGTTTGGTGGAAGTGAGGAGTGAAACGACTTCTACTACCTGGAACCGCAGACTCTGTTTAGAAGACGTCGTAGTTTGCAAAACATTCCTTCTGAGTTAGGGGTTAATACCGCATCTGTAAGAGCAAATACATCAAAGGAGACGGTCTCGAGGGTTGAAAACCAAGCTCATGCTTATAACACATCATGTGCAACTGATCATTAATTCTTCTGCGTTTCACGGAGACCATGATCAAGACCCAAACAAGATGATTAAAATAAAATTTATAAATGAGCTAAATAGAATAAATGAGATGAAACTTCTGCCTTGAAAACATGTATTTTTATTTTTCTCCTCAACCGAATAGACGAGAGAGATTGGAAAATAATGCAGAATTTTTGAAATATTGGGACCAGTCTAAATCGGAACTCCCCAGGATATTTCGTGACATTAGTTTACCAAGGTAGAAAGTTGAAGAATAACTTAGAAGAAATTACAATTATTAAAGAAATTGAGTCGGACTTAGATGACGCAAGAAATCAGTTAGAAGAAAGGGCAGAAAGTTTGAATACCTTCCTTGTGATTTATCTAAGAATTCTATTATTATTGAAAATGTAAACAAAAGTGATACGAACCAATGTAAAACCTCCAGAAATTTCATCTCCTGTTTTTACTAGAAAGTATGCGGCGTAGTCAACCTTTAAAATTTAATTTACTGATTTAATTACAAATAACGAAGAATTAAATGGTTCTCAAAAATTGTATTATTAACTCTCGTTATAAAAAAGCAATGCGAAACAGATTAAAATACGTGACGTAATCTAATGTCTTGAATAACTGCCTTCTAAGATTATTTATTGATGATAATTTGCAATCAATAATTTATTGTGAAACAAATCATCATCAATCACCAGAAGGATTATATGCTTTAAATGACTGTGTTTAATTGATTGATTTAAGAGCTTTGAAAGTTTTAGAAGATGGAAAAAAAATCTATCAGATGCTTTATTCATTAACATCATTCTTCAAAAATGTGATAATAAAATCACAAAACAATTTAAAAATACTTTAAAATCAATAAAAGTTTCCCTATATGAAGCATTAATTAAATTCTTAGAGTAACGCAGTGATGTGCTAAAAGTTTTAAATCGTTTTCCTATCATACAAGCGATAAAAAAGAACATTCCTATCAATTACAAAACTAAAACTTTAATGATTAAGAGTAATGATAAATTCAAAACAAGAGCCTGTGTTTCATGAAAATGTTAACATTTCCTGAACTAATGCAATAACTTTCAAAAAATGGATATTCTGAAATGATATGAAACTATAAAAGCGCATAAAATTTGGTATAACTGTTTCAATGTTATATAATCATACTGTGAGCTCTTGTAATTTCAAACATTCCTGTTTTGTTTGTGGTAAACGCCATCACACATTATTTCACAGCGAAAGGGTTGTCCTTGAACCTAAGAAAAATCATAACTCAGATACACTCCTTATTAAATTCAAATTCTGAAAAAAGACGAGTCGGTGACAGAGACGGACCTTGAGAAGAATTCTACCGTTTATCAAAGCCTTAAGTGACATGACAAAACGATCAAATCAAAACGTGCAATTGAATATATTGTTTCTGCTTTTATCGAAGATGCACCAGGAAGGAGAATTAGAATTCGGTGTATTTTAGGTAATGACTTAAATATAATTTTTTAACAAATGAATGTATTGAAAATTTGTGATTAAAACGAAAATCAGTAAACGTTCCTGTTTCAGAATTGAAAGGGTCAGTTCATGATGTAAACACTAAATTCCATGGTCCAATGCTGATGAAAGTTTAAGAGAGTATATGGACTTTTTTCTTTTCCATAAAATTACAGATTTAGCCCCAACTTCTGATATAGATACATAATTTTAGACGAATTATTGAACTGCAGATCCTACCTATTTTAAACGTGGGAAGATTAACGCTTTAATAGGTGCTGAATTCTTTTTCAGAATTTTAAAACATGAGTCATTCAAAGTAAGTGATAAATTAAATATGCAAAATTCTGTGTTTGGATTGGATTGTTACCTAATCTATTAAATAAGTTATGCTATCAAATAAACTTCACTAACACTTAATTAGATTATGAAGCGAAGGAAAATTTAAGACAATTTTGAATTCTGGAATCAATCGGTAGAAAACATGAAGATCTTAAAAAATCAGAGGAAGATTAGGCTATGCATTTTTTAGACGAAACTAATACATTTTGAAATAATCGTTATGAAGCCCAGTTATCCTGGAAAAGGGATTGGAGGGATTTCAGCGATCACTTTATTGTAGCAAAACAACGATTGCCAAGTCTGCTGAATAGACTTGGTCCAAATCCAAACATGTATTCTGAATATTCAGGAATTCTTAAAGACTATTTGAAGTAAGGAATAATTAGACAGGTTGAAGAAACAAGAGAACAACAAGCTGTAAACAATCCAATCTATTACTTGCCACATCGAGCTGTAAATAAGCAAATAGCTTTACGACTAAGATTTGAATCGTGATCGACGCCTTCATGATTTTCACACGATAGCAACTAATTATCTTTAAATGATTGCTTGTAAACAGACTCAAAAAAATACCTCTCTACTAGATTAAGGGCTCAAGCAATAAATAGAAACAATTCGTTACGAATCGTGTCGACAGATAAAAACTCCGGGTTTCACTGCCCCGGTAGAGATAATTCCGCAAATCTACCTGAAGTGAAAGAGAATCACTGCGTTCTAAAAGAAGACTATCTTCCTGCAATGTAAAAGGACATTGGATTGGATTCTAAAAGTAATGTAACACTTTCTCTTGGCAGCGTTCCTGGTTTCTTTGCTAGTCTATTTAAAATTATAAAACAAGTTTCTAAAAATTTTGCGTATTTTAGCTTATATTTTCAGGTTCATCAATGATTTCAAGGTCTCAAATCGAAAGGGAATTCAACCTCTCAGCTATGAAGAACGTAAGTCAGCAGAAAACTTTTTAAATGAGAGGATTCGATTCGTAGAATTTTAATTTGATATCATGGGTTTGAGAATAAATTATAATGTTCACCCTTAAAGTAAACTAAAATATTTATTCCCCTTTCTTGATTGAGATGATTTACTTAGAGTAGGCGATCAATTTACCAACTCTTCCAAATGGTTATGACAGGCAAGCAAGCAACGACTTTCATTGCTTTCTAAAGGAAAGTTAGTTCATTTAACAATTAAGTTTTATCATGAAAAATATCTACATTCTAGGACTCAAACCTTGCTTTATCAAATAATGTAAAAATATTGAATTATCGAAAATTATGTAGGCAGGTGGTGAATGTTTGTATACAATGTTTCAAGGCAAATCTTAAAATATGTTACCAAAAAATGGGATGTTTAATCAAATAAATGATAAATTCTAATTTTTTTTTATTTAATTCAGTAGGTATTGATCTATGTGGCGCCTTTTTTCATGAAAAACAAGAATCAATGGAAAGGATCTCTCATGAAAATTTATGTATGTATATGTAGTGTTCCCCTCCCCTCCGAGCAATGGTTCAGAGTCTCCGCTACGCGGCGTTGACAGTACCGCCCTCGAGGAAGGAGAAAAAAGTGAGTTTTTTGTAGAGTTGTAGGTCTCAGTAGCAGGGGAGCAGTTGATTAGGCCTCCCTAGGAGTGCTACGAGCCTATTTTAATCTTTAAATAAAGTTTTGTTAAGTTTTAAAAGGCGTAACTCATTTCACTATATCTTCGAACCACAATCAAACATTACACTGGCGCCACCGACAGGATATAGTGAGTTTTGTGTTTGTTCGGAATTGAGTGAATTTTGTGAAAATTCTGATTCCGTGGATTTGCGAATCACAATGGCTTTCCTAGCGAGAGGGAAAAAAGAGGACTTGCAATACGTCGCTCGAGAAATGGGCATCGAGAATGTTTCAGAGATGACAGTAATGACATTGAGGAATGCTATTTTGAAATTGGAAGGGTATGAGGAAGAATTTGTTAGAGAATTGCTCAATACGCAGATAGAACATAGAAAAGAATAAGAGGAAAGAGATGAAAGGAAAAGACAAGAGGAAAAGAAAAGACAAGATGATGAAAGGAAACGCTCGCAAGAAATGGAATTTGAAATCCATAAATTACGCTTAGAAAACGAAAGAATTAGAATAAGCGAAACAACTAATTCAGAAGTCGTTTTTAAATCGAAAGTAGAGCTGCAAAACTTTCTCCCAAAATTCGATCCTTAGAACAACGATATTAGCTTATATCTGGTGTTATTTGAGAGACAAGCGAAAAGAGTTGAAATCAAAAGGGAAAATTGGACTTCGCATTTGATCGGATTATTGCCATACTATGTTGCACACATCATCGCACGTGAAAATGAAGAAATCACGAACGATTACGATAAGGTGAAAGAAATTCTCCTGAATAGATATAAGCTAACACCAGAGAAATTTAGACAAATGTTTGTGAAGCATCAGAAAAAACAAGATATCACTTGGAGTGATTTCGCATACGAACTAACGAACTATTTTCACGAATGGATTCGAAGCTTACAGGTTAACACTTTTGAAGATTTGTGCGACTTGATGATTACTGACCAAATCAAAAGGAGAACTCCGCCAGAAATGTATGATCATTTTATTGACGAATGGACACATTTCAAAAAAACGGATCAAATTGCCTCAAAATTAGACGATTATGAAAATGTCAGAGCGAGTGTCAACAGAAGACCGAGAGAAAATTTCCAAAGAGAGTATTCAGCTTTTATCAAACGTCCGCCATGGGAAGAACAGAAAAATTTACCAGTACGGAGATATATTCCACCTCATTCAAGAGAAAATACTAGAAGTCCAAAGAAGGAAGAAATAAAAACATCAACGAAAGAATGTTATATTTGTGGATTACAACACCTGGCGAAGAACTGTCCAAAAAGATACAAAGCGACGGGAGTGAATGGTTATACCGATAGACACAAGCAAGATGATCAAGCAGTGACCGCAGAAATTCGAACTGAGTTCCTTTTAGAAAGCATAAATAAGAAAGAATCAAGCGAACCAAAATTAGCTATGAGTGATCTCCAATATGTTGAAGTTGCTGTCAACGGAAAGAGTGCAACGGCTTTAATTGATTCCGGATCGATGATAACTGTGTTGAACTCGAATCTCATTTCAGATGCAAAGAATGAGGAAGGGAAAATAATTTTAAAAAGCGCATTCGGAGAAAAAATAGAAGCTTCTCTTTCCAGTGTTCAATTATGGATAAAGAACAAGAAAAACGAAGCATTTTCAAAACCTATTCAAGTATTAGCAGCGATCACAGATAAAATCCAAGGTCAAGCGATTATCCCATTAAATATATATCAAATGTTGAAAGAGAATGTAAACGAAACCACAAGCGATGAATCAACATCGGAGATTTATGGAAATTGCTGTGGGGGACAGAAGTCTGATTTCATTAGAACAGGAGGGGCAGAAAGCGGAAAACATATATTAGAAAATGTAGGATGTTTATGTTTGGAAATATTATTTCCGACGCAGGAGGAGAATGAATATCAACATCGCGTGAGTGAAAGAGCTTTATTAAGAGATCAGCAGTTAAAATGTGATACGTTGAAAGCTGTATGGAAACAATTTAATTTGAAAAAAGGAAATTTTTATTTGAGAGATGATCTACTATTCCACGACGATAGAGTAACTGGAGAAAAGGTGGCTCAACTGGTTTTACCTAAAATTAGAAGACCTCAAGTATTGAAATTGGCTCACGAATCTGTTTTTGGAAGTCTCTCTGGTGTTGGTAGTTTATCACACATTTTCAAAATGGCGAGAGGTCCAAAAAAGCATTTAAAAAGGCTTAATGCTCCTAAATCATGGATGTTGGACAAAATTGGAGGAGTGTTTGCTCCTCGCCCAAGCACTGGACCCCATAAACTCAGGGAGTCCCTTCCACTAGTTTTGATTCTTAGAAATCGATTAAAATATGCACTCACAAATACGGAAGTCGTCATGCAGCGTCTCATAAAAATCGATGGCAAAGTACGAACTGATAACACCTTTCCTGCTGGTTTTATGGATGTCATCACTATTGAAAAAACTGGAGAATTCTTTCGAATACTGTATGATGTGAAAGGTAGATTCATTTTGCATAGGATAACTGCAGAAGAAGCAAAGTATAAACTTTGTCGTGTCAAGAGAGTCCAAGTTGGTCCCAAGGGCATACCTATCTTGGTAACACACGATGCCAGAACAATTAGATACCCTGATCCATTGGTCAAAGTTAACGATTCTGTTCAGGTGGATATTGCCAGTGGAAAAATCATGGATTTTGTCAAGTTTGAAGTTGGTAATTTAGTGATGATAACTGGTGGACATAACTTGGGTAGAATTGGAAATATCACTTCCCGAGAAAGGCATCCTCGATATTATTCATTCTAATATAATATTCATTATTCATAAGGTTCTTTTGATATTATTCATGTTAAAGATTCCCTAGGCCACAGTTTTGCTACAAGGTTGAATTATGTGTTTTTCATTGGGAAAAGCAATAAACCTTTTATTTCATTGCCAAGATGTAAAGGTGTAAAACTCTCAGTAGCAGGGGAGCGGCCTCCCTAGGAGTGCTACGAGCCTATTTTAATCTTTAAATAAAGTTTTGTTAAGTTTTAAAAGGCGTAACTCATTTCACTATATCTTCGAACCACAATCAAACATTACAGTATATTTATTTGCCTTGTAATCAAGCTGTTCCGAACTGGATACTTTTCCACGCGACACCCGGCAGAGATTTCTGTTGATTGGAGTGATCAGCGCAATAACAGAAAGAATTTTAATTAGGATTAGAGAACCTTTTGCTCTCCTATGTAAACTGTGTTGTATCTTATGTGATGAAACTGTGTTATGATATTTAAATTAATGTCAATACATTATTTTTATTTACAAGGGAGTGCTAATTTTCGGTGTGGCTGATTATTTTAATTTTTCGAACAATTTTGTTACAGCTGAACGACATTTAAAAGCCCCTTCTTCCCGGAAAGACAGAAAAAGTAAGTCAAATTCTGATATTCTTAATCAATAATTACATACGAATTCAGAATTAAAACGAGAAGCTTAATTTTGTTTCTTTACATGACATCTATGCCGAGATAAGAGCTTGTGCTTTAAAATTTAAATAAGCAAATATAAAAGATTGAAGTGATATGTTTGAATATATATTCATTATCATATTTGATAAATTTGATTTTGATTGTTGCAATAAAATGGCCACCGAAAGTTCTGAATTAATTCATTGTGCAAAAAGAAGCGCGAAACATTAAGAACGTCAGTTATTAAACTTATTACTGAAATTGAAGTAGAAATTCAAAAAACCAAAGTAGCTAAAACTCCAATTGTTTTGCCATCTGATTACTGTGTTGACAAGAGTCTTATTTTGTGCAAACTCAAAGATCTGGGATATCCTAAAGTGCAATCTGATGGTGGCTCCGAGAGAAAATTATTGGATAGAAAAGAGTAGATGGACTATAAAATAGGTAACAAAATCATGCATAATTTGTCAAAGATTTAGTGCCAGAAAACTAGAAATACTGGAAGGAACACTACCAGTAGATCGAGTGAGAAACGCTTCAATTTTTGAAATCATTGGAGTGGATGTTGCGGGGCCTGTAATATCAAAAGATAACAAGAAGGTGAAGATCGTAATTTTCACGTATTCGGCTTATAGAGCAGTACATTTGAAACTATTGATATCTCTTTCAACAGATAATTTCATACTAGCTCTGTGAAGGTTTATAGCACGCAGAGTACGCCCGTATATTATCTACTAGGATAATGGAACAAATTTCTTCGGAGCCGAAAACGCTCTGAAGAATATCAATCTAGAAAGATTGAAAGCATTATTTTCACCAGTTTCTAGGAAATTTATTCCTCCCGTAGCTCCATGGAGGGGTGGAGTTTGGGAGTGCTTGATAGGACTCTTAAATATAATTTTAGAAAAGGTCCTAGGCAGTACCTCATTGAACTATTAAGAAATCGAAATGGTTTTATGTGATTGTGAAAGCCAACTTAATTCTAGATCTTTAACTTATATTAGTGACGATCCAGGTGATCTATGCCCACTAACACCTGATTTATTCTTAAAGGAAACACGTAATAGTGGTACAATGGATTTGGTCAGAATAAAATCAATTAATAAGAGAAGGAATAAAACAAGCGACTAGTGTATAGAAAAAGACTAATGTTAGACTTACAAGCCAGATTTCGTAACGAATACTTAGACCAGTTACATCAACGATTAAGAATTCGAAAACAAATGTACATTCCTAAAATTAGAGACATTATTTTAATCTGTAACGATAATCTCAAAAGGATTTATTGGCCCTTGAAAATAACACTGTCAGTCTATTCAATCAAAGATAGAATATTAAGAAGAGCTAAGATTAAACTAAATGGGATATTGTGATCAGGGCCATTCAAAAACTATGTCTCTAAGAGCTCTCTGGAGAAAACGCCATCAACGAGGACAAAGTTCCAGATACTCCTGAAGATCATCTAGAAAAACTAGACAATTCTGACTCTACTCCTGCTTCTACCAGAGCTGGACGCATAGTTCGACCCCCATCTGGATACAGACTATAAAGTTTTAAGTTTCGGTACTGTGTGCCCTAAACTCAAAGGAGTGAATGTTCCGAATTGGATATTTTTCCAGCTGATATCACGTAAGGACGTGTTGATTGGAGTAAGCAGTGCAATAACAGAACGAACTTTTAATTGGAATTAGAGAACGCTTTTGTTCTCTTATGTAAACTGTATCGTTTCTTGTTGCGTGATGTAACTGTGTTTTTGTATATAAATTAATGTTAATACATTATTTTTATTTACAAGGGAGTGCTGATTTTTGGTGTGGCTGGTTATTTTAATTCATCAAAAAGTTTTGTAGCAGCTACATGACATTCAAAAGTAGCAACTCCCCTTAACGACAGAAAAGAAATGTTAAATTTTTATATTCTTAATGAAAAATTACATACCAATTCTGAAATAAAACGACTTTTATAATCTTAATAAAAGATTAATTTTGCTTCTTGACAAAGGCTGTACACAAGAAAAAAAATTTCTAACTTGACTTCAAAGTTCCTCATAGTAAATCTTAAGCGCTTTATAGTGAGAAGAGGGAAATGTGCAAAAATGTTTTCGAATAATGGTGCAATCTTTGCTAGAGCCAACAAAGAATTAAGAGATTTCCATGGGACAATGAGCAAACGCAAATGAAAAATTCTTAAACTCACTTCAGAAGAAAATTTTCAATGGAAATTTATCTCTCCAGAGCACCAAACTTTGATTGCCTTTGGGAAGCAGGAGTGAAATCTTTTAAATATTATTTGAAACGTACTGTAGGTAATTCTAATCTTACTTGTGAAGAAATTTTGACAATTGTAATTCAGGTTAAATTAATGCTAAATTCAAACCCTTTAACTCCCCTTTCTTCTGAGATTGAGATTTTAGAAATTTTAAAACCAGCACATTTTCTGTCAGGTAGATCTTTTACTTCTAATGTAGAACCTTCTCTTATAAATACTCAAAGCAACAAACTACATCTGTGGCAAAGAACCACTGAAATAGAATAGACAATTTGGAAAAAATGCAGCATTAATTATTTAAAGAATCTATAACAACGCAGTAAATAGATATTTTAGAATAAAAAATTAGGGATATAGTCATAATTAAAGAAGACAATTTACCTCCTGGTAAATAGATTATGGGCCAAATAATTAAGACATATACGCGGAAAGGTAAAACTATTCGTGTTGCACATATCAAGACAAAATCCGGTGCATTTAAAGGAACAGTCTCAAAGTGTGTGTACTACCTTTAGAAGTTATTATATTACTTTGCATCTAATTTTATTTCAATTATTTTTGTGTATCCAATTTTTTATGTAAATGTATGTGTATTTACTATTATTTCTTTGTTAAATCTTATATATTCTATAATGTTTTTTTTAAAGTTCTATTATGTAGTTTGCGATAATTTTGAATGTTATTCACATTGCAAGGCAGGGTGGTCTGTTTTCGCATCGCAATATACCCCTCGCAATAGCGGTCGCTAACCTAGCAACGAAGTTCTTACTTTTCGGATTACATCTGTATCTCGAAAGAGGGTGTGGCTTTAATAACGGGAACGTTTACCACTGATAATTGTGAAGTATAGCGGATCTATTACCCGATCGCATTTACTACAATCTTAATGCATATAGGTTTATATATTCGTTTTTAATGTGTTGTTGAATAAACTGTGAAAAGATAAGTGGTCTGTTACTTTATGGGAATCTTAGTTTAATTAACACGCACAAAATACCATGTGGACTGAGAGAGTTCTTGTCAAGTGTAGCTGCTCTCAATCTATTAAAAAACCAAGTTATTCGGATGTTTATTGTGTAGTCAATTCAACCTGTTCAATGTTTACATAACAATATTTATTCACGACTTTACTTAAAAACAAATATATGCATCATAATTATTTTATCAGTAGCCATTTATTTTGTTGTTTAAATGAAGAAACTACCGCTGATTTTCTTAATTGAAAAAATATTTTATTATCTAGCATTCTATTCCTTAAATAAAAATAAGCAGTTTATTCTGGAAACCCTAAGGCGCTGTTTGACAAACTGAATTTCTAAGATGAAAATTTTAAAGTAAAGTGAGGTAAGAAATCTAATACACTTTTTGGACATAGATAACTTTTTTGTATCAAAAGCTGACTGGATAAAAAAAAAAACAAATAAATATTAAAATGTGATTTTTTTTTAAAAAAAACTTAGATCCTGGGACTCTATTTCTTTTGATTTTTATTAATTTGTTCATTAAATAAATTTAGACTTAAGTCAATAATAAAATAAGACTTAAGTCAATACAATTGAATAAATACGTACACAAAAATAAATTTACAAGATTTTTATTGTATTAAAATCTGAAGCAAAAAAACCAGATTCCAGCATCTTAGCAAAAAATCCAGATTTCTGGGCATAACTAATGGAGCTTTTGACTGCTTCCACTACAAGTAAATAACTATATTTCTGGGAACATTAACCAAATAAACACTCCGACTCAGTCATTTTCAAAGATAACAATATTAAATTTAAAAGTGGCAATAGGTTATATATGTTTAATTGATTTTATCTTGGTTAAAAGGATTTCCAAAGTCTAAGCTTTTGGCTCCCAGCCTATTTTAACTTACCACCCCTGCCTCGGAAAATAAAATTAGACGCAGTCCTCCATCTAAAATAAACTGCTCACCAGCGTGATAGATATGTCTCTGAAATATTCTTCTTTTCTACTCATTTGAATACATTTTATTCTATACAGTTAAAAGTGATAACCTAATTTTAAAATGAAACATCGGAAACATTTTACTTAAGGATTAACACATCACCCTCGGAAATTCGTGGTAGAGGATTGGCGGGATCTTGTCGTAACCTGCCTAAACATATAAATATAAATTTTTGTTGACAGAACTGAAGCATACGAACACGCACAGCGGTGCCCTGTGTAGTGTAGTGCACATTCTGCCACTCGTTCATGTACGTAAATAAAAGTAACAAAGCTTTAATATAAAATATAACGCAAAAAAGTAACTAAGTTATATTATACTAATATCAACTTTTAAGGCGGATTGAATTTGCTCAAATACATTTAGAACACAAACACACTGCTTTATAAATTTAAATATTCGCTCGATCTTTCTTAGAATTAATCAAGCTTTTCAGATCTTTCATAGAATTTATTAAGCTTGCGAATATTGCCCAAAGTCAGCAGTAGATCCTCAATGTCTTGTAAATTACTTTAGAGCAATAGCAGCTCTTTTGACATTTTCAATGCCCACTGGTGGGTAGTACTGATCTCGTTGAGAACTACTAGTTTTAATTATTAAGTTTGGTTATAAAGGCAACCCTTTTTACTGATAAGAATTTGTATTGAGTGCTGGCCTCAAACTAAGACAGATGAGGATATGTGGCGGCTGCCACATATCCTCATCTGTCTCAATATTTGAAAGAAAAATTCTCCGAGAGATATTTGGATTAAACTTTATTTTTATATTATATTAATTAACTTAAATACGTGAATAGTTAATTGATAAGGAACCATAGCGCCTGTTAGGAACCATTGAAGGCTCATTAAGGCGCCCATGGCCTGTAGTAAGCTGTAGTTCATTGAAATAAGAAGCAGTATGTAATCATAAAAAGACATTTCTCGAAAACTTATCCGGAGGTAGAGAAAACTCAATGGACTGTAAATTCTTAATATAGGAAGAAATTCAAGAGAGCCATATCATAATTGGCGACACCTTGCAGCAATTTCTAGAACTTCATCTCGTTTTAGAGCTTTCCAGTTTCTAACACACTCTCGCTATTCCTAAAGTTTCAATTCTCGCTTTCAACAATCGACGTGAATCTCGTAATAGAAAATCATCCGCGCCTTTACTGTTTGCTTTTACTCATATTCATTTTCACATAGCAGATTCACTTAATTATCAATTAATGTAAATATGCAATAACAATCTCAGAAAAGTTCATTCTGAACTTTTCCCAATTTAATGTTTCATTACTGTTGCAATTAATTATTTTCCTAATTAATGAAGTGCTTAACTTAATAAGCGACTGATTATTAACAGCTTTTACGTAATTTTTATGTATGTGAGAATTTCTTTTTATAAGTAGGTAAATAAATATACATATATAATAAAGGTAAAAATATGACCTCTATTGCACCATCTATACAAGTGAAGAATGCTTGAACTTCGTTTAAAGTAACCTTCTTTTCCTCGCCTAAAAGGAATCAGTTACCTTAAATCTATTTAAATGTTAGCACTCAAACATTTCATCCAGAAGAGGCAACGTAGAGTCCATGACAAAAGTCAACTGTAATCATAAAGATAATTTTTTTCATCTAAAATTACCAACAGAAAACTGTATACGATTCATATAAACAGAAGTGTACTAAAAAATCCAATGAAATAATAAAATAAAAAATCAAGATACAAATACCGTCACAAAATTTAAAATGAGCTTTTCGTAATTCTCGCTTACGCTAGAACTTAAAACATCTGAGCCGAATGTATATATATATTATATTATATCTATTATCGAATCCAGTTCATGCATATCCGTTTCTCTTTTTCACTCGAAAGAGAGTGGCACGTGACAAACGGAAAGTCAAAAAGATTCAGGTAATCGTATTTCTGCACGTCTCTCTGCCGTGTAAGATAAGCGAATTGCTTTTGACGTCAAAAAATATCTAAGAAACCGGAGAATCAGTTCTTATTATCTGAGTTATTAATAAAGTTTTATTCGAATTGATACATGACATTTTTTCAGTTATACACTTTTATTCAAGTAAGAATCCTTTTAATATATGTAGTTTTTAATCTTCGCAAGTTGAATGAGGCAAATAAACCTATTTTTATTTTTTTTTTTTTTGTTCCTTGTTTTTGCTTCCATTAGTTAAAGTTATGACATTTTATATGTAAAAATAGATAAATGTTCCTATTTAATAGCCCTTTTAGATTTGCAGAATATATTTTGTAAAGAAAAACAAAAGAAAATGCCATTTTATTTGATTGGGTCTAATCGTCCCATATCATTACTATGCATAGAAATACAGATTGAAATAAATTTAGCATTTCTATACGGTCTAAACTGAAATAATGCTCAATAGATGACATGTAATAAAAAAAAAACATTTTCCTTAAGTATTTGCCTTTTAACTAGATATATCTCTCGTTTCAAAAGAACAAACTTCTTTTCAATTACATATCCTGAAGCCAACATTTAGATGAGAAAGAACATACACTGATTAACATTGAAGGGAACTCCACCGGGAAGGAAAGGGTGCTAAGAAGGAATTTAGCTTAGTTTAGTTTTTATTAACGTCACACTAGAAGCAATACGACGGCTACTGACCACGTAATTTTGAACCTAGATCAACTGATGAGGACGACACCTGAGTAGGCACCTCCCTCTCCTAAATTCCACACATCGTCAATGGGAGGACTTTTGGCCCCAACAGGTTTAACGTGCATCAGCCCCAGTTACACGGCGGATCTTTGGCGGTCAAGAGTCGAACCCGCGACTGAACCAAATCCGCCGTCCAAGAATCCGAAACCATGACCACTAGGCTACGGCCGCCACACGCTAAAAAGGAAGCTTCTGTTTGAAATAAAATTTGATACGCATAATGATACAGATGAAAAATTCACTTGATCCCAAAATCAAGACACTTAATTGAATACAGTGTGCACAATTAAACAAGTACAATGCAATTCCAATAACGTGCTGGACCGATTCGTGCTGCAAATCATTTCACTACGCGTTCCGGCATTACGTTGATTAGACGTGTGATGTTATCCTGAGACAGATAGACCCTCAATCTTCATGAGCTGCTCCCGAACTGTGTAAAAAACTTTAGAATAGGAGGGCGTTGTTTCAACGAGGTTCACGCTAGATCCCCTCATCTCCCATGTATTACACAACCTTATATTAGAAGGGCGACGTTTCAACAAAATAATTACTAACTTTTTGGCTAGTAAGGGTATACGCATCTTTATTTGTTTCTTATGAATAGATGACGAAAATAGTCATGCACCCCCTTAATAATGTAAATTTTGAAATTCGTATTCGTATTAGATGATAATCTCTAAATATCTCACTTTTTATATCTCTGAGAGCGAAAAGTTACGATATTAGATTAATTAATATTTCAAACAACTCACTCTAACATTACAAATTCACCAATTAAAAGAGAGAAAAAATTCAATAATAGAATTTGATTTTAAATATTTTATCTATTTATTTGCATATTATTATCATTACTAATTTGCATATTATTATCATTACTAATTTACATAGTTAATTTAAAAGGGGGAAATTAATATTCCTTCCTTTCTTTTTTTAAACCATTTCTTTAAGTATTTGAGGTTGTTATATATTCACGCTCATAGATGGCGTTACTGTCGCGAATAATTTTTTGTATTCTGAAATTGAAATCGGCAGAGGAGAAGTGGCATCGATGGTGTTAAGTATGATGTCCTAAGTTGCTGTAGTCAATCATGAGAGATTTTTGAATAAAAAAGTAATTTTACTAGTAACATAAATGTTATTGTGAGTTAAATAACATAAGTGGTCCGTCGACCTGCAGAACAGAAAAAATATGGATTGTTCGTTCATTGGAAAGTTTCGTATTGAACATTGAATAAAGGTGAATCTGACTGTTTAATGGAAAATAGTTTCAACTTTACTGGATTATAGTTTCCGTTTCATCACTAATGGATTACAATTGGGTCCGTTCCGTTTTGGGTAACTGTGAGTACACTTTTTGTTTATTTTAGTATGTTTTCCAAAATGGTGTATTAGTTTCATTGTATGAGTTGCATATATTTAGAGTTCTCCTTTCAATCAAAATGCTTTCAAAACTTAAAAAGAGTGAATTAATCGAAGTTGCAGAAGAACTAGAAATCAGTGTTCCGGCAAGTGCCAAAGTACTTACTATTAAAGATTTAATTGAAAAGAGCGATATTTATAAAAATAATCTTGAAGTCGTAAAAACTGTAGTTGAATCAATAATTGAAAAGAAAAAAGATTACGAGAAAAATGAAGCACGAAAACTAGAATTAGAAAGAATGAAACTCGCGCAATTAGAAAGACAACTTGAGCTCGCGAATTTACAAAAAGTAACACAAAATGTTAATGTGTCAAGTAGCGATTCCGATTTAAATTCCAGTTTAGAATGTTTGATAAAAAGTGTCAAAACCTTAACAATACCAGTTCCGACACGTGCAGAATCGTATAATTTATTTTTCCAATCGCTTGAAAGAGCTTTCAAAACCAAAAATGTCCCAGAACAATTTAAGTCAGAAATTCTATTAAATATCTTGGGGGAAAGGGCTACCAATTTAATGATATATTTAAGTGAGGATGAATTGTGTATGTATGACAAATTAAAAGAATTAGTATTAAAAGAATTTCAATCCACACCACAAGAAGTTTTAAATAATTTCCGTAAAGCGAAAAAACGCCCAAACGAAAGTTATATCCAATTTGCCTCGCGACTTAGTGCAGCATTTGATTACTATTGTCAATTAAGAAAGGTAAATGATTTCAAGGGAGTTTGTGAACTTATGGTTTCCGAAAAAATATTTGATTCATTAGATCGTGAATTACAAATTCATATTGGCGTGAAACAAGGAGAGTCTTGGTATGTGCCACCAGATTTGGCTAGGCATTGCGATATATATGCATCGTCAAAATTCAAAAACGATAGTAATGTGTTCTCAAAGCCGCAAGTCGTAATTCAGTCGCAAAAATATCGTAAAGAATACAGTCCACAAAAGGTATTTGTATCGGAGGTTAAAACTCCAAAATGTGTAGTCTGTAAATCTAATGAAAATCATTATCTTAATGTATGCCCTGTATTCAAAAATATGCTTGTTAAAGAGAGAATTGAGGTTGTTAAAAATAAGCAGTTATGTTTTAATTGTTTAAATCATCACAAAGTTGCTAATTGTTATTCAAAATCTAACTGTTATGTTTGTAAAAAACGGCATAACACACTTTTGCATATAAAAGAAAATGCAACCGAAGCTCGTTCGGAAAATGAAAGCTTAGCATTAAATCCAAGGTCAAATGTATTTGTTCCGCGAATAGAAAATCCCGATCCCAGTATTAATTCTCCATCGAATGTGCCACCTGCGAGCACTACACATTCATTCACTGCAACAAATGTAAAAGCAAAAAAGATGGTTTTATTAAGTACTGCGAAGGTCATGATTCAAAATAGTTTAGGAATATTTACGAGCGCACGTGCGTTACTAGATGTTGGAAGTATGAGTCATTTCGTTTCGAAACGTTTAGCCGATAAATTAAATTTGAAAAAACAAAAACGAAGCATAGTGGTCTCCGGATTAAATCAGTCTTCTTCTGTTGTTAATAGGATTGTAAAAACAAAAATTTCGAACGGTAGTGGAAGTTTTGAAAAAGAAATTGAGTTATTAGTAGTACCGGAAATAACAGATCATTTACCCTCCAGGCAATTTGACATTAATACGCTAGAATTAGGTAATTTCAAATTAGCAGATGTGAGTTTCAATAAACCTGGAGAGGTGGATATTTTATTAGGTGCCCAAATATTTTACGAACTTTTGAGAACGGGTCAAATTAGGTTTCCGGATTCAGAAATTGCTTTTCAAAATACAGTGTTTGGGTATGTTGCTACCGGAAGTGTTCCAATCGAGAACAAAACTACTTTTCATTGTGGATTAATAATAGAGGATTTGGATGCAAATTTAAGGAAATTTTGGGAAATTGAGGAAGTTGAAGGGGAAAAATTACCAGATGAGGAGAGTTTAATTTGTGAGGATCACTTTATGAAGACACATTTCAGAAGGGACAATGGAACCTATGTAGTTAAAATGCCGTTTAAAATAGAGCCCCCATGTTTAGGCGAGTCAAAACACATAGCAATTAAAAGATTTAATTCTCTTTGGAAACGTTTGGAAGGAGATCCTGAGTATTTGCAACTCTACCGGGAATTTTTAACAGAGTATGAGAATTTGGGGCATATGCAGGCAACTTCTGAAACTCCAAAATATTTCATGCCTCATCATGGTGTTTTTAGGCCAGAGAGTAGTACCACCAAATTACGCGTGGTTTTTAACGCATCAGAGGCAACGTCATCTGGACAATCGCTGAATGATAATTTATATTCAGGATCGGTTGTCCAAGATGATTTGTTCGCTATTTTGTTGCGGTTTCGAAAACATTCTGTAGTTTTCACTGCCGATATAAAAAAGATGTATCGTCAAATTTGGATACATCCAGATCAGTGTGATTTACAATGTATTTTTTGGAAAAGTTTAAAGGAAGAGAAATTACGCATATTTAAGTTGCTCACTGTTACCTACGGAACCAAGTGCGCTCCTTACTTGGCAACAAGAGTACTTCAACAATTATGTTGGGATGAACAAAACAGGTATCCTTTAGCTGCCGCTGCTGGTAAAGACTTTTACGTCGACGATATTCTAAGTGGTACCGAGGATTTATCTTCTGCCATTGAACTACAAGACCAGTTAATACTGTTGTTAAAATCAGCGGGCATGGAGCTTCATAAGTGGAGTTCAAATAATCCTAGTCTGTTACACAATGTTCCAACGTCGGACCGAGAATACAATTTTGATAATCCCAACTCAACAACATTAAAAACCTTAGGATTACAATTTGATCCTAAAAAGGACACATTTTGTTTTAGTGTTCAAAAAATTGTGAGTCCAGCAACAAAGCGAACAATGCTATCTGATATTTCCAGATTGTTTGACCCATTAGGTCTCTTAGGACCTTTGATAATTACAGCCAAGATTTTCTTGCAGAAATTATGGATTTTAAAAATTGATTGGGACGATGAAGTTCCCTTACACTTAAGTAGAGAGTGGGAAAAATTCAGTTCTGAATTGAGTCAATTAAAAAATTTAACTGTAGAACGACATGTTTTAACTTCTAAGGCACTGAAAGTTGACCTTATAGGCTTCGGAGATGCTTCGAAAGATGCATATGGTTGTGCCGTCTACATTAGATCTGTATCAAGTTATGGTGACATTAAGGTGTCACTCTTGTGCAGCAAATCTCGAGTGGCTCCCATCAAGGAAATAAGTATTCCACGTTTAGAACTTTGTGCTGCTGAATTACTTTCAAAACTTATCGTAAAGGTTATATCATCATTACAATTTGAATTTCATGAAATACATTTGTACTCAGACTCTACCGTGGTGTTGGCTTGGATTAAAACTCCACCCAGCTCTCTGAAGGTATTTGTAGCTAATCGTGTCACCAAAATTCAAGAGAATACAAAGGATTTTCATTGGCATTATGTTAAAACTGCTGAGAATCCCGCAGACTTCATCTCACGAGGTATGTTTCCTTCAAAGATCCAACAATTAGACATTTGGTGGAATGGACCTTCTTTCTTGTCATCTAGTAGCTGGCCACACTTCAAGGACAATCCTGATGTTTCAGATGATGAATATCTTCTAGAGGTTAAAGGAACTGAAAAGAACTCAGAACTAAATAAGGATTCTATGATTCACCTTTCTCTTTATACTACTCCTAGTTTTTTAGAGTGTCTTTTTGAAATAAGTAACAATTACATTAACATCATTCGTGTTTTAAGTTATGTTTTCAGGTTTGTCAAGAACTTAAAGGGCGCAGTGAAGACAACAGGTCCACTGAATGCAAAGGAGTTGAATGCAGCAGAGGCATTCTTAATTAAAGGTGTCCAAACACAGACCTTTACTAAGGATATTAATAGTCTCCAAAACCAACACTGTGTGCCTCCAGGTAGTAAATTAAAAACTTTGAATCCTTTCTTGGATTCTAAGGGATTGTTAAGAGTCGGAGGACGGTTAGGTAATAGTAATTTGAGTTTTAATAAAAAGCATCAAATAATTTTGCCAAAGGGTCACAAGTTAACTCTAATTATAATAGAACATTTTCATAAAAAATATTTACATATTGGTGCTTCTTCGTTACTCTATCTTGTTAGAGAAAAATTCTGGCCTCTAAATGGACGTAATAGTTGTAGAAAAATTGTTCATCAATGTATCATTTGTTTCAAAGTCCAACCAACTGTGTCGACTCAAATCATGGGCAATTTGCCCAAGGAAAGAGTTTCTCCAGATTTTGCTTTTAATTGTGCTGGAGCCGATTTCTGTGGGCCGTTTTATATTAAGAGTAAGGCTCAGCGTAAAGGTGCTTTACAGAAAGTTTATATTTGTATTTTTGTGTGCTTTTGTTTTAAGGCTGTGCACATTGAGATCGTTTCTGATTTGTCTTCAAATTCATTTATTGCAGCTCTAAAGAGATTCATGGCTCGAAGAGGTAAGTGTGCAAGGTTGTTTTCAGATAATGGACGGAATTTTGTAGGAGCTAATAAAGAAATTAAAAGGCTTCATCAAATGGTTAAAAAACCAGATGAAAAGCTGGCAGGCTATTTAGCTGCAGAAGGTATTGAGTGGAGGTTTATTCCACCAAGATCCCCACACTTTGGTGGCCTTTGGGAAGCAGCTATAAAGTCGTTTAAATATCATCTAAAAAGAGTTGTTAAGGGAATAAACTTAACTTACGAAGAGTTCTTAACGGTAATTGTTCAAATAGAGGGAATTTTAAATTCTCGTCCTCTTTGTCCTTTGTCAGCTAACGAGGACGATTTTGAAGTTCTTACTCCTGCACACTTCTTGGTAAACAGGTCATTAACATTTTTAACTGAGCCTAATTTAACAAACTTTAAGGAGAGTCATCTCAAAAAATGGCAAAAAATTACTAGACTTGTGCAATGTATGTGGAAATTTTGGCATCGTCACTATCTCAGTCAATTACAACAGAGATCCAAATGGATGTTCGAGAAAAATAGTGTAAAATTAGGACTGTTGTACTTCGTTCAGTTACATGTGCTGTTGTCACCAAACAGATAGACCCTCAATCTTCATGGTTGCTCCCAGACTGTGTAAAAAACTTTAGATAGGAGGGCGTTGTTTCAACAGGAGTTCACGCTAGATCCCTCATCTCCATGTATTACACACTTATATTAGAAGGGCGACGTTTCAACAAAATATTACTAACTTTTGGCTAGTAAGGGTATACGCATCTTTATTTGTTTTATGAATAGATGACTTGTACAATAGGTCATGCACCCTTAATAATGTAAATTTTGAAATTTTATTCGTATTAGATGGAATGATCATCTAAATATCTCATCATTTTATATCTCTGAGGAGCGAAAAGTTACGATATTAGAATTAATTAATATTTCAAAACAAGCTCCACTCTACATTACAAATTCACAATTAAAAGAGAGAAAAATTCAATAATAGAATTTGATTTTAAATATTTTATCTATTATTTGCATATTATTATCATTCTAATTTGCATATTATTATCATTACTAATTCTGCATATTATTACTTACTAATTTGTCATAGTTAATTTAGTAAGAGGGAAATTATATATTCTTCCTTTCTTTTTTTTTCAAATCCATTTCTTTAAGTATTTGAGGTAAATTTAGAAAATCTAGGATTCTAAAGAGATTTCAAAACAAAAAAGAACATAAGTAAAGACATCCTGAAAAAACGTTGTATTTTGTTTTCCATTTTCATTTTTTTTTTTTTTTTGTAGTTGCATTTAATACTACTTGTATTATATCAATACCTTGAATATTGAATCAGATTGTCACTTTGCTACACTTGGCTGAGAGTCTCTCAAACTGATAAGGCTTTATAAATTACATGAGAAAATTCCAGAACACTGCTCTGGCCAAATGAAAAGAATATTTTGAATGTTTTTAAAAAACAAAACAATTCTTTGACGTGAAACCTGAATGTTTTGAGCACGGTTGAACCCGGGAACACTGGTATTGTAGATGAGCGCGTTACCTCTGCGCATTGGTGCTCCATCACTCGGTGATTCCTCTCTTGAAAAAAACAGGCATCCTGCTGTTTAAGAATTATGGTAAAACTCTCGTCTGATCAGATATAGTCTTGGATCTTAAATAGACTTGAGAGGATTACGACTTTCTTCCGGTGCCTGAGCAACTTCCTATAGAATTAAGCTCGCTCGAAGCGTAGAATCATCTGGACCCATTGTCTGTTCACCACTTAATGGGGGTCTCATTCGAAAAACGTGTACCACATCCACTGTTGTTGCGGAACAAGTCTTAATGTGATCATGTTATCGACAGATGTCGTCGTAGGACTGATAAGGGACTTCAAAGTACCTTAAGAATTGTCCACAAGACCTACTTTTCTTACAAAGATATTAGAATATCTTAT